>VDFB02342904.1:0-87058 GCA_007258455.2 Sequoia sempervirens
GTCTAAATATGACATCCATCGAATAGAGAACATTTAGTATCATTAAATTCCAAAGCTTGTATTCTTTCACATTCTCACCATACCAATGAAAATGTTATTTTCAGCCTTGAAGTATAGCATAGATTGTTTCTCCTTTGGCACAAGAATAAATGCCTCATAGCCAAACACTCTTTAAGTGTGTGACAGTAAGCTTCTTACCTATCACATCTTAATAGGTGTCTTCTCTTCAAGTGCAGAAGTAGGAGACTTGTTTTTAAAATACAAACACTATTAATATATTGTTTCAAAACTCCTATCCTAGATCAAAACTACTTAATAGGCTTATGGAAAGATCTAACAAGGTTTTATATAACCTTTCAACCACTCCATTATGTTATAATGTGTAGAGTTGTGTCCTTTGACTAACAATACTAGTGTGGTTGCAAAATGCCTCAAACTCCTTAGGACAAAAATCCCCACCATTATTTGACCTTAACACTTTGATCTTCTTATCAATCTAATTTTCTACAAATACCAAACTCTTAAACTTGTCAAACATCTTAGAGATTTTCCTAAGAAAATGCACCCAAGCATGTGTAGAATAATCATCAATGAAAGAGACATGGTTGTAGGTCTTTCTAATTGAGTGTACATTCATAGACCAAAAATATCATTGTGAATCACTTCCAATCTCCTCCTTGCTCTAGTGCTTCCTAAAGCAAGATGCGCTCTATTTTGGTTTCCAAACACACAATTTTGACAAAACTAAAATCCAACAAAACAACTTAAAAGATTTTCCACCAAAGTTTTCAATGCCTTTTTTATTTTGTGACCCAACCAATGGTGCCACAACCTTGAATTAGGCTCAATAATATTGCCTAAACTACACAATATTGATGTATGTAACCTAAAAAGAGTCGCATGCCTCATGCCTTTAGCCAACACCAAATTGTCTTTAGTCAATATGCAACTTTTTTATTCAAAGGAAGTATTCACTCTATACTCAATCATCTTAGATACAAAAATCAAATGTATAGCACAACCTACTATATAAAAAATGTTAGAGTGTCCTCATTGTCCCATCTATGAAAGACAACTTCAGATTATGTTGAGCATCTAAAGAGAGCTATAATCACCAAGCAAAAACCACCCTTCATCACACTCCTTGTACTTGGAGTACCACTCCCTATGAGAAGTCATGTGATATGATGTATCTCAGTTGATTAACCCAAAATCATCACCAGTAATGTTAGCTAATACAAAAGAATCACTAATGTACTCATTAGTATCAAAGGAACCATCCTTTTTCCTAGATTTGAGCTCTTTTATGTGACCTCTCTTGCAACAATTCTAGCATTTCACTTCAAGTTTTCCATAAGAATTAAACATGTTTTCTTATTGAACTTCTTATCTCCACCACCCTTATTCTTAACCACTATATCCTTTTACTTAACCCCTTACAACCATGGCATCCCTTAGAGGAATCATCCTTGAACTTTCTCATAATTTCTTCGCTTAACAAAACCCTAATGAGTTCTTCTAATTTAAATGAAGAGCAATTACCATTGATTATCATAACCAAATTTTCCCATGAATCAAGTTAGGAACATTACACTAAAATACATTAATCCTCTTCTTCTATCTTGACTCATATTGATGCCAATTAACTTAGAATCAAATTCAAGGTGTTGAGATGATCATTCACATAATCTCCCTCTTTCATATTCAATGAATATAAATTTCTAAGAAAAAATTGCTTACAAGTCTCTTAGATTTATACAACCTTCCTATCTTCTTCCACAATAAATATGCAAAGGGATATTCTGACACATTTATCAATATAGAATTTGAAAGAGAGACAAATAGTATTTCTAGCTTTCTTATCCAATCTAGTGCCTTATTAGACTTATATGTAGATTTCACTAAAGAAGATATTGTTAACCATTAATCTCTACCTACTTATATGTAGAGACTAGGGGTCTTCTACCTACAACTTACATAACTCAAAGTTCTAGCCATTGAAGAATTCAATATCAACCTTGACACACTCACCATGAATCTAACAACATGCATGCTCTATATCCTCACAAAATTCTTCAAAGGTTCCTACTAAAACAAGTTATACATGTACTACAATAAACCTTTATGTTGAGGTTTCAAAATTGCAATCCCTTAATAATTTCACCTATCACATGAATATCTATGACACCAAATAATTTTACCTATCACATGAATATTCATGACACCAAATGATGTGGCTTTTCCCAAGCAATCATGATTTGATACCAAATATTGGGAACATAGTCCATGTTACAACCAATTGATAGACTAGATAATGGAACACCTTAATATAATGTGATCAAATTTAGTTATGTTTTCTATACTGAGTCAATTAGCACAAGAGGGAATCACATGAAACAATATGCAAACCACAAACACACATGAGACACAAATTTATGTAAGGCACCCTTATAGGAAAAAACCACTAGCAAAAGGACAATAACATCTAATATAATAAGTCTTATTGCATATTATCTTAATCTACAAACAATAGTGTACAACCTCCTAATAGAGTTATGACATCTTTAGCAACACATCAACCTACTCCACTCATACAAATAATTAAATATAATCATTATCATGAATACTAACTATTCTAACTACCACATGAAAAAACTAACTCTACGATGACATCAACATATCGCACATTATATCAAACATGACTTCACATAGATAATCACCACATAAGTAGTCTTTGTTGCTCACACTTGGTCAAAGGTTGTTAACCATTTATATCTAAACCACATACATGTCTTCCTACACTATAGCCAAACACTATGACTTGTGGTAGCAAAGGCAAGCACTTACTTGCATTTGAATACTTACAATAAAGTATACCCTAGAACATCAAGATGCTCCATCACACAAATGTACTTCAACAATGTCACATGTGCACCTACATTGTCTAACACACTCTAGTAACTTAAACTATTACAATGTGAATTCTCGTCCAAAGGACTTAGAAAAGCCTTCATGCTAAACCACAACATCTAAAATTTATCATAACTTAACCCTAGTCACCACAACTATCTCTATATTGTTTTAGCAATCTACAATCAAATGTTTAAACATGAACTAGAATAAGTTTTTCATCTTCTCTTGCCAACTATTAGCAAGTGAATGGTACACCAAAGTTCCAATATGTTCTACACCAACACTTTGTATTGAGCATCACTTTGTAGATGTGAGGGGATTTTGTTGCAATCAAGCAAAGGAGGCCTATCCATACTAGGAGCACTACTACCTTCTACCTCAAGGCACTTGATGCAAAACAATAATTGGTTCTTACTAGGACAATGTTATAGAGTTTTGTTTGAACCGGTTTTGTACATAGAGGATTTAGAGACAAAGGAAGGAACTTCTTCTAAGTTATGTAAATTAGATTTTATGTGACCAAAAGCTCTTTAGGAAGAGAGATGGGATCTACATTGGATCGTGGGGTAAAGCTCATCTTTAAAAGGAGACTTTGGCAAAACTCAAGCTAAGAAACACACACAACTCACTTTTAAAAAATCATCATTTTTGTAAAAGGGGCAATTTCAAAACCATACTTTTCCCACTATGAGCAATTTCAAAATTATTAAGACAATTTCATCCTAACATGAAAAGGAAAAGAATGAGATGAATAGGAGACTTTCTTACTTCCAATTCCATTCAAAATAATTCTAAAGCATTAGGGGGATATTCTAATATCTATATAGAAAGGTAAAGATCATGGTTTTGATCATAGGAGGAGGAGAATTACATTGTTCTCTTAAAAGTAGAAAGCAGTAGTCATAGGCTTGATAAAAGTTCTAATACACTTTTGTACTAGTCTATCTAAGCAATACACTCCAATAGAGAGCAACTACCTCGATCAACTATGTTTTTCACCTTATGTTGTGTTGCAACTTTACATTTCAATACTTCGTTTCTTTGATAGCAACTTTTTAATTCCTCTAACTATCAATGCCATTTGGACATCCAAGTAGAATAGTGGCTTACTTGTTCGATTACGTGGCTTACTTGTTAATGGTGGAAATTATGGATCAATTGCTGAATCAAACAACAAGAGAGACAACAAAGGCCTTTGATATTGTTTCTTATCATCATTTGAATGCTATCTTCTTCAACCATGATATCTCCCACAGATATAAAAGCATGAATGTCTACTCATTGTTTCTTGAACCTATCATCTAATCAAAAGTCCACTAAGTGCATCATTCATTCCCAATCAATTCAATAAAAATATCATTCCAAATTTATTGAAATGATAAGCTTAAATACCTTCCACATATCTTCTAGACAAAAAGAATGCCAAAACAATAATAAACTAATCGTGACTAGCTCAAATAAAATCTCCCAACAAAATAACTTAACGACCAACTCACATAAATAAATCAATCATTTAATTAAAAAATAACATTACTTGTTATATTCACCTCTAATTCATAACCTAGCTTTAAAATCAATCATTGAATTAAAAATAACATTTCTTCTTATATCCACCTTTAATTCATAACCTAACTTTAACTCCTTGGGACTTTGAGAGCCTCCTTAGCAACTATAGGGAGAGTGTAGCTCATCTCTCTAGAAAGGGATGCTTTATGTGTAAATGCTACTGCCATTGATGCCACGAGTCTTAAAACAAGCTTATTGATTTAGTTGGTTTTTGTCTTTTCATTAAGTTTTTTATCTACTAAAATGGCAGGCACTTTGCCTTACTCTATGGTTTGTGAAACGAAGGTTCTCTTATTTGTACAATTTGTCTTTTTAGTAATGTTAGTAGACAGTCTTTGTAGTTGTAAATTTTGTTACTTGGGTGATGAAAATAGTAGCAATTTTTTTTTCCCTTTTCTTTATCTTACAGTCTTTGTAATTGGAAAGTTTGTTACACAGGTGATGAAAACAGTAACATTTTTTTAATTTCAATTTTTTTTCAAATTTAATACAATCAATTTTTTCAAAAGCCTTCCTTGAAGGATGTTCGGCTTCAACGATAAAACTACCCCGCAAGCATCATGTGTGTATGATAATTTCAAGTGGGACTTTGCAAAATCATCTACAGCCAACCTATTTTCCAAACAATGATTTGAGTTCTAGTTTTCTTCTTGGTGAGGATGGAGAGTAGAGTTTCACCTTTGTTTTCTACGTAGTGGATCCTCTAGCTTTCGTTGCATATTAATACTGACTTGTAGTTTACACTTCTTAGTTTCTTAGATTATTTGTTGAATACTGACATGTTGATTTGTTGACAACACATCATCATTATTGTTGAAGTTTTCCACCTTCTATCCAAACTTGAATTTGATGGTTTATAGCATTCTTCTCTTGAAACAAATCTTATTGTAAGTCTTACATACTAATATTTTTGTAGTACATCTTTTACTTCAATTTGAAATTCAATTTCTTAGTTTATGTTACGGTAAAATTGTTGGATTCTTCACTTCTTAGCTGTGCACTTGATCATTCAATTTTTAAATTTCCCACCAACAACCCTAATTTTCTAAATAGCATCTTTTATGTGGATCCTGATCTTCATTTCTGAGCATATGAATTAAGCCCTAAATATGTTGTGGTCGGTTGTGGACAACACTAGTATCATTCTCTCTTGTTTTGTATCTGGATTTTAGTTTCTTATTTTATAAGCACACAGCAATAATATGTCAAGGTTGATTCTTCGACAACACTGTCATTAGGTGCTAAACTTTCCTGCTGGCAATCTTAATTTTGTAGTTGTAGATTTTAAGCATTCATCTCTTTTACAGGTGACTGGAATATGTATTTCTTTTTGTTTTACAGGTGCTAATTTTAGTATTCAATTCTCTTTTGGCATTGCTTTCTTTGAACAGCTGATTTTAGCATGTATTCATTTTTTGAACTACATTACAACTTTATCCTCTGTTCAGGATTCAATTATCCCACTTCAATCAATTTCTCCTTTTGGGACAATGTCATATATTTCAGTTTTGAATTAACAGCTTCTTTGGCATTCATATTTAACTAATTTTTTATTCATTTGTCATCACATTTTTGTATTAAATTACAACTTTACCCTCTGTTTGGGAGTCGACTCTACAATTGAATACATCTCTTGTTTTTGGACGCCCGGTGTGGTTTTCTATCTGCATACTTTCGGACCCGCGTGAGGAGGCTTGTCCAGCAGCTGCCATGGTGATTTCAGCCCAGGTCTTCTCAGTGACAATGCTCGGCCTTTACTACAAAATCACACCAAATGGACAAATTTCATGATTTTTAACCTGATATGGGGCAGATAAGCATCTGCCAAGTCAAATGACATATGAAGTGTCATGTACTTCCCCATATATATTCTTGCAATATGATGATACATTAATCAACCCAACAAATAATTGTAATTAGATGCATTCTTTTTAAATGTCAATATAATGCATAATAATATGCAGGACTATTACTGAGGGTGCCTTCCCAAACCAAGTAAGAAAGAAATAGGTGGCTTGTCTACAAGGACTCTATTTCCCCCTTTTACAGACTCAAATGAAAATGCAGGCCCTATTAACCATGACAAAGAAGCTCCGCCAATCACTCCTCCTACCTGAAAAGAGGAAAATTCTTAGCATGCACGCTTAAGCCTGATGTAAGGTGTCATAACATAGATTACGTTTCATGCAACTATACAAAATTAATTAGAATCAACGGATGTAAGAAAATATAGCATGTAAACTTACATGACCCCAATTGTCTATGCCTTGAGACAGATGTCCTAAAACCTGAAGCCAAGAAGAACAATTAGACATCTTGTAAAAGATACTCAGTTTTTTTAAGTTCACTAGTTGCAGATAAAATCAAACTGCAAAGAAGCCTGCTGCATGAAAAGTTTATTGATGTCAAACCTAACATTCTCATCGGCTAGGACATTTGATAGAAGCCACGAATCCTACCCTTTTACAAAATTATTCTTCTTAAGGAAATATTTAAATAAGTTAAAAACATGTTTTAAATTAACATTGATTCATTACATTATCACATGGAAATTGAATTGAAAAAGCGTATGTGCAATCCCTTGCTGCAAACCCACTTAATAAACTAAGGAATGCACTTCACAACTACCAAGAAAAATAGATAAGATGATTACTCTACTCAAGTATGGGTAGCTGATTCAATTGCAAATTTGCAGAATTGACTACATGGCACAGGGTTTATTACTCATTAAATAGCAGACAGCTGAACTGCCACTTGACTCTGCTGTAATCTGCATTATTTTATAATTTGTCTGGAACATTTTTATGGTTCTCAAATGAATAGAATGTAATAACCTTCACTCAGATTAGGAGGTGCCTTAATAAATAAAATGTAATAACCTTATAAAATTAATTCTACTCCATAATTGTTTAAAATAACAGGAACCACCAGTATCTTCCAAATCAGTCACCCATTCCCATTTTTTTGAAAGCATATAGATCATACCAACAGAATAGTTAGCAACCCATTGCTTGTGATCTACATGTATTCAAAACAGGCTTTGTACTAATGAAGGTACTACCAACATTTTTTTTAAACGTAAATTGTGGATTTCACAAGGGCCCACACCCGAGAAAATGTTGATAGTAGACTCAAGGCCAAACATGCGGCCTCAGTAAAAGCCAACAGGGCAGCTAAAGCAGAACAACAATAACTCTACATAAGACTATATATATATATAACACAGCATTAGTCCACGACAACGAAAAACAATCACCTCCAAACCACCAATGACCAGCCACCAGCAGACACTTCTGCCTAAACCGAACACAACTGCACCACCAAACCCACAAAACAGAGCTTCAACAAAGCCCTCGGCTTACCCTACTGACTCCAGCAAAAGCTCTCCACCACCTTTGTCCACAGAGATCACAGGAATTCTTCTGGCCAGCACCCCAGACTCTAGAAAATTTCTCCTCCACAGCCTTGAAACCCTCCAACAGTCCTGGCAATGTATACACATTTGAGATTTCAAGATGTCAGAAGTACTTGTACATCAAGGTAAAATGCTGCCAGATCCTTGTTCTGCTCAAAGGCTATTTCAGCTTCCTGTCTAAGGGCAAGGACTTCCTTTCTTGCAGGCTTCCTTCCTGACACCTACCTTCCATCTTTCAACACAGCGAAAAATACAACCCCCACAGGTAACACCAGTTCTAGGATATCTTCCAGCAGCCATTTACGAGACTCCAAGTTTATCCAAAGATTATATTTAATGGACACCTTTGTCCCTCTGACTCCTGTATTACCTATCCCATCAAAGCCTAGTATTCTTTTAATGAGCTGCATAGTTTCCAAGTTCAGAATGTTGAAAATATTCCACAATCTTCCGTCCAAAACTACTTCATTCTATGAATCCCTCATATCCACCATGGCTGCAGAAATCAAATCTCATTTTCCTCAAATTGGACATATTAACATATGCAGATTCATCCCAAACAGAAAGTCCAAAGAAAACTCAACTACAATCGAAACAGACGGGGAAATAAAACAACTGCTTTCCACCAGCAAAACAGATGCCTCATCATTCCATCTCATCTTCCATAGCTTGAGTTTCCATTATCCAAGGTGTCGCCTTGGTGATGGGTAGATGTATATTTTGCAAATTATATTTTGTCTATCATTTCTATTCTGTCCTCTATTATTTCCTTGATCTCTGCCTGTTTTTGTTCTCCCTCTTCAAAAGCTATTGCCTAGGTAATAGATTGACCAAAATCTCTGTTGTTTCACAATCATTCATTCTTTGCAGCATTTGAAGAACAAAATGGATAAAAGCAACAAATAATTAGGATAAAAAGTAGTCTTCAAATAGTAGTATGATGAAAAAGAACCCTTTTCAGCAGATTAAACAATGAACAACAAAACTAAGCACCTGAGCAACATTTAACAATAGCAGAGGAGCAAGATTATGGGCAGAAATTAGAAAAAATGGCAGAGATTGAGCACTAAGTAGATTTTACAGGGGCCTAAGGAAAAGTGAAAGATCAAACAATGTTGAAGTTGGGGTGGGAGTTGTAAATGGTAACAGCACTACAGGAGAAGATGAAGTGAAAAATGGCAAGACCGTGTCCAAGTTCAGCCCAAGCAAAAAGTGGCAAAGTATTTTAAGTATTCCACCTAACACAACCACTGAACTTTTGCCCACACGCACATTCAACATGGCAACACCACTAGACAATTCTACCTCATATCTAAAAAAGGCTAAATCACCAAATAGTTCTAATTGCTCTTGAATATTGTCAAGGTTGGCATGAAACTCTGCTTAGCAAGATCACTCTAAAAATCTGCCTGGCAATCCTGCTTTATATCTGCCACATACCTTCAACCTGGCTAAGTTTCTCGAAAGTTCTACCCAGACAAAGTGGTAGCCATAGACAAAGTTCTGCCCAAGCCATTTGTTGGATTAAGCCACTTAAAAATCCTGCAACCTCGTAAAGAATGTTGCAACCAGCACAAAACTCCACCTCATTCAAAATTGGCAGCAAAGACCCAAAGTGCATACCTAACTCACTCAAACTCAACGTAGAATCCAAAAGTGAGCAAATGTTCCAAGTTCATCAGGGAAGACACAAATAATGTGCACTTGAACAAAGTTGCCTAGCATAAGCATATGAATGAAATGAAATGATTTTAATTATTTCCATGAGACCAAAACAATCTATGAGACCATGGATTGCACCGGCCACTACAACCACTCAAAGATTCATCAGACATGTGATGTCATTTAGAAGGCTTCTCCTTCTCTTGCTGATTTGGATTAGTAGTTCTCCCCAGCCTTTTAATTTGTTTTCTTCAAATAGTTCCACCATGGAGCCCACTTTTAACGTTTCTTCATATTTGGTTAGGATGTCCTTGTACCTTGGGCATTCAAAGATGAAATGTTCCTCTATTTCTACTACCCCTTTGGTGCAAAAAATGCAAATCCTTTCATCCCATTCTTCTTTCGATGTTGTCCATCTACCTATCTCACATCTGAGCCTATGTCAGCTAGTCCTTAGTTGAGCAATGAAGATCTTTTCTCTCTATTTGATTTCAGCCCTTACATAGCATTTTCACAATGTTCATAAGCCAAGTTGAATCCTCTAATATAATGTTGTCATTTTCTACTTGTTTCCTTCCTCCACATCACCACTCTACACTTTTCATTCACATAATTTTTTAGGTCTTTGTTGAGATTTGGGCATTTGTTTAAACTAGTTCTCCTACCTATTCATTCATTTGTGATTCTATATCATCCATGTTTTCTTCTTTCAGGGCAACTCTTCATTTCTTGCCACCCTAGATCATCTATTAATCTTTATGTTTTCTATCTTTTTCAAGTAACATAATAACCTGGTCATGGTAGTTGCTTCTAAAGGGAAAGTTCTTGGCTCTACGAGAATAATTTCATAGAAAAACAAAGCTTTAATTCTAATATTTCTATTTACCTCCATTTCAAACTCAACATTCCACTCGCCCAAACCTTGAAGCCATTTAATACCATTGGTGTGACAAGTAAACCAAATAGGAGTGGTCTTCCAATCCCACAACTCAGCATTCTTGCACCTATTTTTTTGAAGCACATAAAGAACTCTCCATCCTCCTTGTATTCTTTTTGTCTTGCATGTATCCCAACTACGTTTACTGTGAAAGTCTAGGCCAAGATTCTTGTATTCTAACAACACTTCAAGAGACTCTCCTTCAAACTGAAAGTCGAAATGCTTCTTCTTTCTTTTCAAAGAGAAAATCATAATTTTGGTTTTGCTAATATTCACCCACATCCCTACATCTTTACAAAATAGCTCTAAAGCCTACAAGTGGTCTCTCAAACCTTGGGTTGTCTCTGTCATTAGAATTAGGTCATCAGCATATAGCAAGAGTTTCACCACATGGTCAAGTGTGCCCCCTCCCTCCTACATTTGTTTATCCAATCTTCTAGCTTGTCAATGTCTAGCCCAAATAAAGATGGAGATAGAGTGCAGCCTAGTTTGACACCTATATCACTCCTGAAAACTTCAGACAACCCAGCTTGCATTTTGATTTTGGCATCAACTTGCTCATTCAATCTATGAATTGCTTCCCTAAAATGTGTTTGACTCCTAGCTCTTCCATTTTTCTCAATAATTTGCTGTCAAGAACCATGTCAAAGCCTTCTTGAAGTCCACAAAGCAACAATACACATCTTTTTTGTTCCAACCTTTTCAACTAACTATCTAAGCATGACACAATGATCTATATTTAAATGTTTGGTCTAAAACATGCTTGCCTCTTTGCTCTCTTTCCCTATTTTTCTGCCCAACTGTTGATTCTACATTCTACCATACTCCCAAAAAGCTTTGCAACGGGAGGGTTCACCATGACAATCCGATAGTTCGAGGGATTGTTTACATCACCACTTTTTAATAGATGTATGGTTAGACTATTTGTCCATTCTATTAGCAAACCATTTCGAATGAGCTCATTGAAAATTTCTTTGGTTTGAGGTGCTAGAAATTCGACTCCCCACTTTAAATGCTCCACTCGAAGGTTGTCTATGTCACAAGCTTTATTCGTTGCAAGCTTGTTAATCCTTTGAATGATGTCTTTTGTCATGAACAATTCTTTATTGTCAATAATTGTAGCGGTGCATCTTTTCCATTTTCACTTTCATACAACTGTTTTGCATATTCTAACCATTGACTTGATTATGTTGTTCCTTGTATGTGCTTTTTCCTTGTGGAGCTCCCTCCAAAATCTCTGTTTCATGTTTCCGTAAGTAGATCGGATCCTTCCTTCTAGTTCTTGTATATTCTTCTTTTTGTTCGTTTTCACCAATTGTCCAATTGTGTAAAATTGCAAACCAAGTTCACTCTTGCCAAGCAATATGTTATGAAAAGCACACCTCTTTTCTAAAACAATGGCGGAAGTGGCAAGGAGGCATAATACTCATTCAAATCAATCAGCTATCTTTTAAATGATGCCTATCTCCTTGTTGGCCTATATGAAAGCAAAAAGCCCATCTCAACCATCACCTCAAGCCTATTCCATTCAAACAATTTGCCATTTGATATTGTGCATCAAAGGATGCATAAAGTTGCAATGATAAAAATATGTCAGAATCACAATGGACACTCGTGCATCAAAATTTGCTATTTTAGCAATGGCTAATTCCAGCAATTGTTATTCCCTATGTTCCTATGTTCTATTTTTAGGCAAGGATGTGAGCCCAGTTTTAGGCCACTTTTGTTGGACTTTTTTTAATTATTTGTTTAGAAATAGATTTGCTTTCTTTCCAACTTTTCAAGCAGCCTTCAAGCATTTCACTTTAAAGCTTGCTTTTTGGGATTAAAAATTGATTTTTCTAAAATCCCAAAGATTGGCCATTTGTAACCTATGAAAAAGTGTTTTGAGCACATCAACTCAGAATTGTAGAAGATGCTACACTTATTCTGCAGAAACTGTTGTTCACACTTGTTCACCTATGCTTGTAATTCCATTGATAAAATCGAAACTAGGTAACTTTGTCAATCTTTGTATTGATGTCATTTATTCACTAAATAGTAGCTTTGTATGCAACTTAACAATTTATTTTCTAGGCTCATTTGTTCACATCTTTATTCCTTCGAAGTTTGTTTGCACTTAATAGATGGTCTTTGTTTTAGCCAGCCTGAAAGTGTCGTTAGTGTTTAGAGTAGTAGTTTCTTTCTTTCAATATTTGAAAATATTTTTTGCAAGGCATTTTTGTTAACAGTCTGGTACGTGTAATGAAACTTGTATGGTGGGCATATATGTATATTTTGTCTATAGTTTGTGCCTAGAGTCAGTTTAGGTTAGTTTAGATCTCAGGAAGCTTCCCCTTCAAATTTGAAGAGAGATTTTGCCTCGCAAACTATTCCGTTTTGTATTTTCTTTCAAAAGACAAATTAAACTGCTAATACAATGTATGGAAAAGATAAGTGAACACCAGGAAGCTCAAAGTCCTCTTTCTCAACCCCAACCACAAAATGGTTGCTTCAAATCCCTCCTCTAGGAGTTTCTCTTGATATTAAATTCAGGACTCCAAGATCAACTTCCAATTTTCTCTAGCATATAACCAATGAAATATAGGAATAGCTTTGCATTGTGATTATTTCTTTAAAATTATCTATTTAGCCTAGGTGATGTGCAGATATTGATAAAAAACAATGATAATCACATTTACAAAAAGATATTATCCTCCAAAAAAAATTGCATGCACCATACTAGAACATAAATATATTTGATATTTCAATTATTGTTTCCAGTTTGATAATTTCTAGATTTTTTGTGAGAGGTTTTGTGGTTGCAATTGTTTGTTTTGTTGAGAAGTTTCAGTGATTTGTTCAAACTTTCAGTTGTGTTGCAGCTTATGGTAAATATCTATTTTATTTAATGCATATTTTTATAAGTTTTTGGAGGTTTTGACTTCCATTTGTAGGCCATACTATTCATGATCATGCCATACCAGTCTCTGTGGCTGGCTATTCTAGTTTCCTTGCTGATTTATGCTGATTAGACCTTGTTGCAGGCCATACACCTGCAAATATTTTGGTTATTTTCTGTGAGTTTTTATGACTGCTGGGTGTTGAATATAAGGTTGTTTTGATTACTAAAACCTGGTCATACCTCATCAATACTAGGCTGTAGTGCAGCAGTTTGAGGTAAATATTTTGCTGGTGATTATTTTGGATCTAGGCACTGGAAACTGCTAACTATTATTGCTGTTTCAGACAGTACTTACATTACTGGCCACACACCCTTGTGCTGGGTTGTACCAAATGAAAACTCGGAAGGCGTACCATGTGAAAGTTCTTTAATTAAGCACACATTCTTGTTGTATGTGAGTTGGGTGTTGAAATTAGGGGAAATAATCAAGTTTTCAGACTGTATTATGAGGAAGAATATATTTGCTACAACTGATATTCACAATGCTTCTACCAACCGTATAGTTCACCCTTGCAGGTTGATACCAATACCAGTTTGAGCCATTCACTTTTGGAGCTGATATATATATCAAGTTTATTATATCTGGACCTGCATGTTATTTTTATCATAATATTTTATCATCAGCCCGCCATCTTCTTTGCAGGTAATATTTATTTTGAATATCTACTTGTAAGACTGAAATCCATATATCTGGTTGAGACTTCATTAGTGATTTTAGTTATCATAAAGTAAAGAAATTATTGCAGTCAAATGTTCTAAAACTTCAAGTTCTAATTTCATTGTAAACTGGACAATCTACTGCCAATAATTTATATTTCAAAGATCTTGGATGATTCACCATCGGATCCTTGCACTTCATTGCAATAGATCCTAGTTGTTTTATCCATTGGATCCTTTCTTATTTTTCAATACATTTTCTACCTTGCATAGCATGTATCAGAATCAAGTGAGTTAGTATGCCACCTTGGCATTCACTCAATTCTACTCGCATTCAGCCAGTTTGGCTCGATCAGAATTTGCACTCACTATCAGCTATTTTGGCTTGATCAATTCTATGATTTGTTTTAATTATAGACTGGACGGCTAGCTGCCAATATCTATCATGTAATTCCACTGTCTTCATTCTAATCTCCATATGCTCTCACCTTGCTCACATCGGAAATTTGGTGATCAAAAACAGTTAAATTTGACTGATCACAAAATTTTATATGATTTTGAGCTAACACCCTATTGGGGTTATTACAAAAGGTTAATGCTACCTTTGAAGCTTTCTCCACTTGGGATTATTCAATTACCAAACCTTCCCACTTGACACACTTTCTTAGAATTCTTCAATCACCAACACTTCCTTCTCAAGCACATTCTCTTGTCAATTCTTTCTTGTCCTTGACAGCCTTTCTTTCCTCTTTCCTTTCCCAGCCAAGTTGTCTAGCTTGACAAACTTTCTTGGAATTCTCCGATCACCGGGATTTCCATTTCAAGCACATTCTCTTGTCAACTCTTTCTCATCTTTGACAACCTTTCTTTCCTCTTTCCTTTCCAGCCAAGTTCTCCAGAGCCTAGCCTTCCAATTGTTTGGCACTTGTGTGTAACCATGGCTATTGTTGCCCTTTCTTGATAATGCTTATCAACCTATTTTTATATGCCTTCAAGACAAAATTCATTAATGACTTTTGCTTTGCTCTTCCTCTTTCCCCCTCTCTAGTGGACCTTCATTGCACTGCATCAGCTGTTGTCTTTTGAAGATTATTTACATAAATTTTGTAAATCAATACATCGATTGGCAAGAAATCAAGGCAACTATGTTATCTAGAGTAACCAGCACATCTTTGGCTTCTTGTTGGATGAAGAAGACTTGCTGATCACATCTACAGTTAAAAATGCACACACAGCCACATTATAATCATATAGGGTCTTTTTACCCTAGTACTTATCTAGTAACTGAATATAGTTGTTTAGGCCCACTGGCCTACTTTTTAATCAATTGTGGACATCAATATGAATTATTTCTTTCTTTCTCTCTACCTTATGCCTAAGTTTGAAGTGTGAAGAACAAGTCCTGAATGCTACATGTAAGCCTTTTCATTTAAAGGACTATCTTTTCCCCTAAATTTAACCAAATTTAAGCCTTTTCATTGAAAGGACTATCTTTCCCCCTAAACTTAACCAATCAACCCTATCCAATAAACCAAACCTACTAACTGCCCTTAGATAGTTTAACTTACTAACAATGGTTTTAAGGTTGGTTCAACCAAACTACAATCCATTTAGATCACAACATATAAGATTGAAGCATAACTAGATTTCACACTAACATCACAAAGCTAGATGATTGAAAAAAGACAAAAGTGGTGCTTGGAGATTGTTTTCTGGTGTAGCCTATTAATGCATTAATTAGGTTATGTCCAAACAAAAACATCCTTGAATCTTGATCTGGAGAAACTATCTACTTACTAATTGATCAACATGAAGAAAATTTGATTGCTGTTGCAGCTAAAAAATACCAGAATTTGTCATCCAACAAATATTAAGCAAGTGAATTTGGAACCTAGTTAAATTTGTAAGGGATCAAGGACCCTTGTTTCATCAATATACTCAAAAATCATAATCATCATCATAAGACAAGCCCTATCTCCATGGAAAAAGTTAAAAGACATAAAAAGGGTCAATCCATAAGCATGATCCTCAACCAGAACCATAGACGTCAACTTTTACCTCTGCTCATTAACTAAGGTTGTTATGAAATGGTTCCTCCTCTAGTTTGATGTAAGGCTACATCATTAAGTTTAATTGGCTTACTTTGAACCTATATTTAAGATTCTATTGTAAAAGCATCTTGTTTTAATAAAATTAAAATACCAGTGATTGAGGTCCTAGATATGGGCATAAATTTCTGTATTCTATCAAATTGACAAAGGATGGGTGTAAAACTAAAAGAGATGGAGGCATGAAACAATTGAGAATTTGTGTCATATGAAATGGAATCAAATTATTTAACTCTATGGGTTCTCTTTCGAGCTCACTTCACCCACATCCTATAGCCATGTTTACTTAGTCTCAAATCTGCCTTAATGTTAAGTGTACAATTAAAAGAAGAAAATGCAAAGATGATTACCATGTTTGCTGCAATGTTTAAAGCGATTTCAAATAAACTTTTCCATCCACGACTCGAGAGACTTTTGTGCCTAAATGTAAAAACAGCTAAAGAGCCAACCTGTTAAGGAAGCAAGTAGTAATCCAACATTAGATCAGCATTGTCTCACTATACATTATCGACCAAATACAAGTCGAAAGCTTCAAAAGAAAAGTAACATCATTGTATCAAATGTAAACACAAACATAATCACAAATCTATGCCTTCAAAGAACTATAGGAACCAATAAAAAATCAGAGCATTCACTTTCACTATTCCATAAAAGGATATCACAGGGAGCAACTGCTCAAAAATCCAAAAGTTTTGAATCCATTCATCAAAATCACATTCGAGAAATCATAGGCTAAGGTTAAAAGAGGCATGCATGGTTATTCGGCTTACTTACAAGACCAAAAATGGCTCCTGAAGCACCTAGAGAAGGTGCCTTGTTGAGATAGTAACTCATCGTTGCACCTGCTTAATCCTCACATGCAAAGTGTTATACCAATCGAAAAAGCATGAAATTTTTTCATATAAATTCAGGGTGATTTAGAATTCACAGCAAGAATTTTTTAAATGATTACTTGCAACAGCAGAAGCCATATAAACTGCAACAAATCTCTTAGGCCCACTTAATTCCTCCACCATTGGACCAACTGAATTGAGAGAAAAACAGTTAACCTGCAAAGATTATAGCTAAGAATCTATTCTCATTCAACAATAATTTCACAATACAAATCCGATACATTGAATAATTTTTTCTTATAGCATTTTTCCTTGCCTTCAAATTCAGGAAAAGAAAAAGAAAATCCAAACAACACAAACCAAGAGATGGGTAACATTTGCATGAAGAAATGATGAAGTCACAAGTCTCCATGTTTGACCATCATTTATCAAGCTATTAACCTGCATGCATAATATTACAGTTCAGTTATAAGAAAGAAATATACCAGGCTACAATTGAGATAGAATCTCTACCTTAGCTCCCCAAAAGGTGACCTTTCCTCTAGATACAATCTGACCAACATAAAGCCTGTAATACCACCATATCAAGACATCAAAGTTAAGATATATACAACTGAACGCTGCAAGCAAGATAAAGGTAAAGAGGCATGTAAATTAAACAAATTCAAGTTATGTCAAACCTATGAACCAAAATCGTGTTAGAATGTGTCATAAAGATAGTATCAGCTCTAGCAGAAAATATGCATAAGTTCATATGTGTGTGATCAGTTTGCACTGGATTATAGATCCACTTATTGTTAGCATTCCCTTTAGTATGTATATTATTTATTGAAAAGGGTTGCCTCAATCATGATCAACATGTAATAGACACCTTCAGGTATGGCTAGTTGTTAATATGTATTTTCCCTAAGCCCAAATTTAGAGGAACACCACAAAACTAAGAAGGAAGGAAGCCTAGGCAATTACAAAGACAATAAAAGTATTTGAATGAATGTGACACCATTGATGTAAGCAATGTCCAAATATAGAAAGTGCGAGGAAAGCACTCAAGTGAGAAGCACAATGCCCACACCATGATGTTTGAGTTTGTAATCTTGTCTAGGACCTTGTAGTATTCTTTTTATATATTTTAGGCAAAGTGACTTACTCAGGTCAGTCTCCTTTGATATGTATATATACGAAATCCAAACCCAGTATTTTATCATTAATTTTATAAAATTTTGTAGCTTATGGGCACCATCACATTTTTATCTATTTTTTCACATTGTTCTTGTCTTAATAAAGTTTAGTCCCTCTATTCCTAAGGGTGCACGCCTATTCATTGCTAGCTATCATGTTACTACCCAATCATGGTCTCAATTCAACTAGGAGCCTATTATAGACTTCAAAGGTTCTTGTAAAATCACAAGCATGTGTAGACACTGCTTAGCAACTAGTTTTAAATTTTAATTATGGCACATGTTTAATTTATTACGATGCAAATTTTGTTTGGTGTATAAATAATGCTAAGACCATTGTCTTATCTATATAGAGGAATTCTAGTGGAAAAACCGGCCTAAGAAAATCAAACAGATGAACAAACTAAGACCAAATGAAGTAAGCATTTAATCTATGTTACCAGTTTGCTCCCCTGCAACCCTAGATTCAAATCTGATCCATTTTGGATTTGGATTCAAGGTTTGATTCCCTATGGGTGCCGACAAGGTTTTGCAATTGAAGAACAAAATCATCTAGGTGTTAAATTTGTGTGAACAGATTAAATGCACAGAAAATAATTCAAAAATCAGAGACAATAACACAGCAGTTACCCTGGGAAAACCTTCCTCTTGAGGGAGAAAAACCCAGCAACAAAGATCTCTCTTATATATATAAACAATGACAACAGATCACTTTACAATTAGGTCTAACTCAAGACCAATATTCAGTACACTTGACAGAATGCAATAGTAAACATCAAACTGGTACTTCAGATTTTGGCAGTATGAGAGTTCACAACCTGTCCTTAAATCAATTCGCAATCTGATATTGAGGTGCAGAGAAGAACTCACACTTGACTGAGCATGTACCTACAGAAGTTCACATCTGGCAAATACGGAATACAGATCTACAGAAAATTCGCGCCTGCTTGAACTTTTCTCTGTGAGATGTTCACTCTTTGATATGTTCGCACTGCACTGTGTGATATATTCGCCCTTTAATCATCTGATATGTTCGCACTTTATGAAACAAAACTGATGTGAATAACCGAACTCCACTAGATAGTTACAATGGACGGATCAAGGTGTATATATACAAGTGAATGGGAGAGACACATCTCTACAAAATCCTTCAAGTCGGCCTCTAAGAAAACGCGTATATTCTTTAATGATAGTCGGCCCCAAATAATAAACAAACATTAAATGTCTTCTAAGATGAATTCGAATCTTCTCATGTCGGCCATACCATATGAAGATAATACAAAACAATAAATATAAATTAAATAGCCAACGGCTATTATTTAATTTATGTTTCCACGAGAGAGCTGAGCTGGAAGGAACGACTGAAGCTGTTATAACATTAACACTCCCTCACAGCTAGGGAGAGAACTTCCAGCTGCATAATATGAATCATCTCCATATGAAGTCCATCTGTCATCATTGCCTGCAATCAGATATAAAGAGAGGAATATCACCTCAACGTGATATTAGATATCGTCTCGATATCAACCATCAAATGGTGAGTACTAGTGTTCATCACTTGCGTGATGTTGTCACCTCAATGTGACTTTCACCATGGCTCTCCCAGAGGGTGAAACACAAGTACAAGATGATCATCACGGACTCTCTCACATGATGTTGTCATGGAGTCACACACATGACATCCACCATGACTCAGCTCAGAGGGTGGAAACAAGGGCTTTCACCTCAAATTCTTCCGTCACAGAAGAAAATGCAATAGTAAGTACAAGTGTTCATCACTTGCGTGATGTTGTCACCTCAACGTGACTTTCACCATGACTCTCTCAGAGGGTGAAACACAAGTACAACATATGTCATGGAGTCGCACACATGACATCCACCATGACTCAGCTCAAAGGGTGGAAACAAGGGCTTTCACCTCAAATTCTTCCGTCTAGAAGAAAATGCATTAAGAAGGCTCACCGATACAGACTCACTCAGCCACTGGATTCTCCACCACACTGCTTGTCTCTAGCGGCGCTGTAAACTTTATCCTCGGCAAGAGGTTTGGTGAGAATATCCGGCCTACTCATCGCTAATGTACCTCAACTCAGATAAAATTCTTCCATAGCATCTACATCTCCTCGATATAGTGGTACTTGATCCTCAACATGCTTGATATACCGCGAAACACAGATTTACGTAGTGCTTCACAACTCTCGATTATCACAATGAATAATAGTAGGCTCCATTGATTGTCCAAACAATCCTCCAAGGAGCTTACGAAGCCACGCTGCTTCCCGAGTTGCCATGCAAGCTGCAATGTATTCAGCCTCTGCTGTACTCAATGCTACAGAAGACTGCTTCCTGCTGCACCAGGAAATCATAGCAAAACCCAAACTGAAGCAACAGCCAGAGGTGCTCTTCCTCGACCAGTGAGGGACACAACCCCTTCCAAATCGTAATTAGTGAAACCGCACTCCAAGTCTCAGATCCTGGCATACTTCAACCCATATCCAACTCCAGGTTAATGCTATCTCGTGATGTTTAGTCGCAACAAGATGACTGCCTCGATCACATAAACCGGCTAAGGCACTCACCGCGATAGCAAATATCAGGTCTAGTGTTAACTAGATACATCAAGGATCCAATCAGCTGTCTGTACAACGTAGGATCCACCAAATCTGAACTAGCTGCAGCCTCCTTCAATTTATGAAGATTGGTCTCCATAGGAGTAGACATGGATTTGCAATCCATCATGCCAAATCTCTTAAGTATATTAATGGTGTACTTCCCTTGATTTAAAATCATACCATCTGACTTCTGCCAAACTTCTAAACCAAGGAAGTAATGCATGAGCCCAAGGTCCTTCATCTCAAATTTAGAAGTTAAATCCTTCTTACATTCAAGAATCAGGTGATCTTCTCCAGTGAGGATTAGATCATCAACATATAAAACCAAAATTAATGCATCACCATTGATTACCTTGAAGTAGAGATTTGAATCAGCATCATTCTTCAAGAAACCCAAGCTTGAAAGATACTGATCAATCCTTTCGTACCATGCACGAGGAGCCTGCTTAAGACCATACAAGGCCTTCTTCAGCTTGCAAACATGAGACTCCTTCCCATGAATCTCAAATCCATCGTGTTGTTCTATGTAAACTTCTTCCCCTAATCACTCCATTGAGAAAGGTCAGCTTCACATCCATCTCGTGAATCTTCCATCCTTTAGATGCAAAGAATAGCATGATGGTTCCGCGTATGTAGCGAAAATGTGAGCAAAAAGTCCTACCATAATCAACTCCTCTTTCTCAGAAACCCACGGCGCCACAATATTGCCTTGTACTTCCTCAATGCTTCCATCTCTGGCAAAGATGCTTACCTTGAATAGCCATTTAGAAGATACCACGACACCAGTCTAGGAACAATATCCCAAACATCATTTTTAAGAATTGACTGATACTCCTCTGTCATAGCATCTCTCCAAACTTGAAGACTTCCTCAACACAGGTAGGCTCGGATTCTATAATCTGACTCATCAAGGCAACATAACTGGAGAACTTATGTGGCCTTTTGCTTTCTCTGAATGTGCCTCTAGGAGCTGCAAAACTTTCAGCCTCTTGCATAGTACGACTAGCCCATAGAGGTCTCTTTCTCCCAATAACAATGTCAATAGGCCCATCAGTAGGTTCCAAGGGTTCAACTGGATCAAGATCTTCCTTTGGTTCCATTGTCTCCCTCTGAATCTCGGAGTATGGTCAACTTCCATGTCCTGAGGAGACTCTTCATTATCAATCTCCATATGAATCCCTCCGATCTCCTGAATGCAACATCTTCTCAATGTGACATCCCTACTGATCTCTATCAACTTTGACCTGGAATGTAGATTCTGTAAGCTTTTGATGTCTCACTTAGCCCACAAATATTCCCTTCTTGCCAAAGGCTCCAACTTTGGTTCTCTTTTCTTTGGGAACATGAACATAGACAGGACAACTAAGATCCTCAAGGATCTTTCCGCTCTTCCGTAAAGGCTTCTTCGAGTCATATTCTCCAAGATCTTATGAGGGACTTTTGTTAAACATATCCCTGTCGGAAGCTTCTGCCCATAGGAAGTTTAAATCTTGATCATGGATCATGGCCTTTGCTGCTTCCACAATCGTTCGTTCTTTCTTTCTGCAACACCATTTTGTTGAGGATTATAGGGAACACCGAGCTCCCTCTTAATCCTGCATCAATACAAAAGTTTCGAAAACTACCAGAGGTGTATTCTCCACCATTGTCAGATCTGAGGACCTTAATTCGTTTACCAGAAAGATTTTCTACCAAAGCTTTAAACTCTTTAAACCTATCCAATACTTCCTCAGATTCTTTAGATTTCAAAAAATAAATCCAAGTCTTCCTAGAGTGATCATCAATGAAAAGAACATAATACAAAAAACCACTCGAAGAAGGAACAAACATAGGACCACATAAATCAGAATGAATTAGATCTAAAATACACTTAGATCTATTTTCTCTACTATGAAAAGGGGCTTTTATATTCTTACCTAATGCGCAGCCCTTGCATGTACCTTCGTGCTCCTGGTTGAATTTAGGAAGGCCCGTCACCATCTTCTCCATAATAGGTAGGGCTCGGAAGTGTAGGTGAGCCAATCTCCGATGCCAAAGATCACAAAGACTAGAAGAGTCATGAACCAACGCTTGAAGAGAATGTGAGCAAACCTTGTAGAGGTTATCATATCTAACTCCAATTACTTGAGCATCCTTGAAGCTAGAGTTCTGCATCCACACTAGAACTTTGCCTTTGGAGAAGGCAACTTGATATCCTTTATCTTCCAAGGCTGAAATAGAAATAAGATTACGCTTGATTCCGGGAACATAAAGAACATTACCCAATTGAAACGATATGCCGGAATCCAAATGAAGTGTGGAGGTCCCGATTCCTTTTACGGAGTAGCTGGCATCATCTCCAATGATGACTTGTTCAAAAGATTCCTTTTCCACCAAACTCGATAAGTGCTCCTTGAAGCCGGTTATGTGACGAGAGGCACCACTGTCGATTATCCAAGTGCTGGTGTCGGAAGGTACACTGCTTGATAATGCTAAATGGGACAGATATTCACTTGAGTCTTCAACCTTCAAATCATACACCATCTTGACAAACTGAACAAATGGGATAATCTGAGTGCACTAATCTGATCACGATCCTCAAACCCGCTCTGATACCATGTTAAATTTGTGTGAACAGATTAAATGCACAGAAAATAATTCAAAAATCAGAGACAATAACACAGCAATTACCCTGGGAAAACCTTCCTCTTGAGGGAGAAAAACCCAGCAACAAAGATCTCTCTTATATATATAAACAATGACAACAGATCACTTTACAATTAGGTCTAACTCAAGACCAATATTCAGTACACTTGACAGAATGCAATAGTAAACATCAAACTGGTACTTCAGATTTTGGCAGTATGAGAGTTCACAACCTGTCCTTAAATCAATTCGCAATCTGATATTGAGGTGCAGAGAAGAACTCACACTTGACTGAGCATGTACCTATAGAAGTTCGCATCTGGCAGATACGGAATACAGATCTACAGAAAATTCGCGCCTGCTTGAACTTTTCTCTATGAGATGTTCACTCTTTGATATGTTCGCACTGCACTGTGTGATATATTCGCCCTTTAATCATCTGATATGTTCGCACTTTATGAAACAAAACTGATGTGAATAACCGAACTCCACTAGATAGTTACAATGGACAGATCCAGGTGTATATATACAAGTGAATGGGAGAGACACATCTCTACAAAATCCTTCAAGTTGGCCTCTAAGAAAACGCGTATATTCTTTAATGATAGTCGGCCCCAAATAATAAACAAACATTAAATGTCTTCTAAGATGAATTCGAATCTTCTCATGTCGGCCATACTATATGAAGATAATACAAAACAATAAATATAAATTAAATAGCCAACGGCTATTATTTAATTTATGTTTCCACGAGAGAGCTGAGCTGGAAGGAACGACTGAAGCTGTTATAACATTAACACTAGGAAACTTTGGCAAGATAACTCCCTTTCTCCTTGCCTTTTTATCTTATTGGCAAAAGGTTTGGGGAAATTAATTAAGCATCAAAGAGCTAATGATCTCATCCAAGGTTGGTCTTTAGCTCGAGACCTTGAATCTCAATCCAACCTTCAATTTGTGGATGATACAGCTTCTATGGGGGTTGCTAAAATAAGGGAGGCAATCAACTTCAAGAAAGCCTAGGATATATATTTATTTGCTTCAATTTAACAAATTAATGAAGATAAATCTAGCATTTTTTTTCTTTAATACTCCCATGTTGATTCAATAAAGAATTGCTTATATTTTTCACTTTAGAATAGGGATTCTCCCTTTGGATTACTTGGGAATCCCCTTAGCTTTTGAAAAAATCTAAAAAATGATCAATAGAAGAGAATTTTGGACAAATTCCACATAAGGGTTAGTCACTAGTCTTTCAAGTGTTTATCTTTTGCTAAAATATGTGTGGAAAGACCTTAGCATTTGGCCTAGAGGGGGAACATTTGAAGCTCAAGCTACTCTTGCTACATTTTTTGTTGAATAGCCTTGTTGCTCTTTGGAGGGGACAAATTCTTGCGTGGGGACATGAACCTATAGGAACCTATTCGGATGCTCTTGGTTATTGGTTTTTAGAACGTAAGAAAGGTGTGAATAGAGATTTTCCTTAGCGGAAAAAGTTTGGAATAGATTCAGATGACCCAAGTGCAATCTCTAGTTTGTCAGAACAAATGCCTCATTTAGGATAACATCAGAAAGAGAAGATTTTTAGGTCCTAAATGTGTTGTGTGGTATTAGAGAAGAGAGTATTGCTCACCCCTTCTTTCAATGCCCCTTCCTCATGGAACTCTAGGGTCAATGGTGGAAGAGGTGGAATCAACTTATCATTCATGCCTTTGTTGGCCCCACGGTTGTCGTTGCACCAAAAGGTCAACTTGTTAATGCCTGATACAACCGCCAGAGTTAACGGATCCATGGGAGGCAATTAGTCCATGTCATGAATCCCGAGGGGAGCGCTGACCATCTGTCAACAATCTCCCCCTCAGCGTTACCCGAGGGGATTCGAACCTGGCACCTTTGGCTCTGATACCAATTGTTGGTCCCACGATTGCCATTGCACCAAAAGGTCGACCTATTAATGCCCGATACAACCGCCAGAGTTAACGGATCCATGGGAGGTGGTTAGTCCATGTCACAAATCCCGAGGGGAGCGCTAACCATCTGTCAATAGCCTCTTTATTGGATTTTGAGCAAGCTTGGGGTGTCCTTCTACGTTGACTTCTTTTTTCGTTGCTACTTAGGATCTTGGCCCTATATTCATTCTTTGGCAGATTTGGTTAAAGAAGAATCACCAAATCTTCCAAGAACATCGCAATCTCATCATGTAAGTATGGCCAAAGATTAAGGATTCAATCAAGGATACCATTAAGGCCAAATGCTCCTTTGAAGAACTTCTTTCCCCTTCTAATTCTCATCTTTCAAGTCTCTTGGAGCTTTCCCCCCCTCAATTACTTCTCGAAATCAATTTTGTTCTAGGTTGAAGAATTACAAGAAGGTAAACAAGATTAGCTCCTCCCCCCTTGGTTTCTTCAAAATTAATATTGATGGATTCACAGAAGACAATCTAAGTCCTATTGGAATTGGTGAGGTTGGTCGAGATAGTGATGGATTGGCCCACTTCTTCACAAATTCAATGGATTGTTGCACAAATAACCAAATGGAGGCTCAAGCCATTCTTGAAGCACTTGAGAAAGCTTGCGAGCTGGGTTGGAAGAAGGTTATTTGTGAAATGGATTCTATGATTCTGGTTTCCCTTTTGAAAAAGGGGGAAGAAACATGAGTCTTCTTGGAGGTTGGCATCTCTTGCTGAGAAAATCCTTTGTTTCACTCCACATTTTCATCTATTTCATTTATCCATATTCCTAGGGAGTGGAATGTTGTTGCAGATTGCTTGGCTAAATGGGCATTTGATGGTGATTGCAACTAGAATATCTCTGATTGGGGGTCTTTGCCTCCAAATAAATCAAGACAAGTCCTTTAGCTTATTTATAATGATCAAGCTTAACTCTTCTTGCTTGCAGTCCTTAGGGATTGTGAGTTATGCTTGAATCACAGATTCTTATGCTTGATGGAGTTGGTGGAATAGTGGAAAACCTCCTTGGGTTTTCCTTATACTGGATTTATTGATAGCTATGGCTAACTGGAAATCTTTCTATTGTAATTAGTATTAACTTCTCTTTTAATAACATTTTCTTCTTTTAGCCCCCCCAAAAAAAAATCAAATGCTCAAAAAAAATTCTCATTTTTGGCAAGTTTTGAAGTTGCAGAGTCTAAGACAAATTTGGGTCTGCCAAGCTTTGTTGAGTCGCAACTTTTTAAACTGTCCAAAATGTACCCAACCCCAAAAAGCATTTTGTCATACCAGCATCAACTGGATCTCTATACCAGAAACTTAGCATTAAACCAAAATGTAATGTCACCAAGAGCAAGTCAATAACTTATAGCTTTAATATCATTTCTGTAAAATTCACTTATACCCAAACCTGTCTCATTACAGAAAAAAGTAGTAATCCATAGCCAAAACTATTAATCCACATAACTCTATCCAAAACAAACCAAAATACTGCAAATAGATTAATAACTCACCAAAAAATTCTTGTCAAGGTTTTTGTTGGAACTATGCACTATAAAATAGCAACAGCTAAAACAAAACATCAATATCAAACTCTAGATAACATAGCAATAGAAGAAACATAAGAAAACAGAAATTTAGTAGTCATTATTTGTAACCTGGCATTCCAACTCACCCCATAACATATCTACTTGAGAATAAAGTCTTTCAAGTGGAGAAAGCTCCGAGCATGTTGAAGCTACTATTTGACTTTGAAGAGTGCTCCATTGTGTACTGCCTACTCAGTAGTGCATCAAGATGGCAGGTCAGAGTATCAAACTAGGACCTCTAGTGAGCTCATTAATTTCCTCCTTTAGTACAAATGAACTTTCCCTGCCAAAGGCTTTTAGCGGCTATAGTTTTATCCATGGTTTGAAATGTGTGTGGTACATCTAGTACCAAGATCTGAAATAGCTACATCACTCATAAAAAATTTAATTTTTGGCCTTATCATGAAACTTCAATCCCATATAAATGGTCTCTAGTACACACAAATGTGAAGAATTTTTTTTTTTCATTCAAAGCCTCTCTTCAAAAGCCTGAGCAGACTGTGTAACCACATACCATATTCTTCCTTGCAATCTTCATCACTAGAAACTTCAATTTACAAGGAAAAGCTGACAAATTCAGTTCTGTCGTGTGGGGATCAAGTGAACCTGGGGGTCTTCCCAAGTAACCTTCATTCAGAAACCTCTATGCTTTGAGCTCCTCCTACTAGTCTCTATCACTTAATTTTTTATAATCATGAATTTAGATTTTTTCACTACTTAACCTTAGGCTGGGAAAGGTGCCCATGTTTGGTCCTTTTTCCTATTGAGACAACTGTCGCTTTTGATACCTCAAGACATCAACATTGTTAGTATCAAAAGAGCAGTTTGCTCCTTCAATCTATTGCCTCCTCTATTGATCAGCATCCTCCATTTGGGTAGTCCTTACTCCTTAGATGCCCCTCCTTGCCATCTTCTATAAAGGAGGTCATCAGGGGGTTATCAAATAGAATATATAACAATTGTACATTCTGGACACTTTGATGTCTCCTATGCAGCCACTCAGCTCCAAGTTAACCTTTTATCTTGTGCATTTCCTACAGATTGTAGATGTCACCACTAGTCAGCCAGACTATCTCCAACATCATTGATCACATTCTTTGAGGATTCCCCTTGGCCAACTGAGGGAGAGCTCCTGCCAATTCCAAGTGGATAACAACCAACATATTCCACACACAAGCAAGTCCTCCTAGTTAACTAGTATAAATCATGTTTTATCCTTTGTTACCAGGTACTGCTTTTTAGCCTCCTGTACCCTGCCCAGTTCGGTCCTAGTCCAGAAATGGCCTTGGGTTCAGCCATGGTCTCGCCCGGACCGTACCCAAGCAGACCCACGAAGGACCCACACAAGAGGAGTTAAAAAATTGCATAAAACATTAAAAAAATAATTTTAAACCTAAAAAGTGACATATCTTGCCTTGGCTGACCTAATCAAGCTCATTTTGCAAACTCAAAAGGGCAAAAATACCATTTTTTGCCTCCAAGCTGAAATAGTTGATTTTTGAAGGTTTTCTCTTTTTTTTGAAGGTGAGAGCTACGAAGGAGTTCAACCTATAGAAACAAGGGAGAAACAACTACACAAATAAGATCTAACCATCGAAGGTGAGTGAATCTTTCCTTTTTTTTCAAGTTTTCAATAATTATTTTGAAGATTTTTCAAGTTTTTTTTCAAAAATTTAAAGTTTTTTTTTTTGTTTTTAGTAAGTTTGAATTTTTAAGAACTTTTATGCAAAATAAGGGTTTTTTTTTAAAAAGATTAGTTGTTGTGCTGTTAATTTGTAATGTTTTTATTTATTTTAGGTTCATAACTTCATACAGAATGGCCAATAGTTTTGGTTCAGTTGGCATAAATGCAGAGATTCAATTGAAATATGATCCATCCTCACCTCTTTGGCGACATACGACAATGATTCAACAAATTCGCAATGGTGGGGGTTTTGTTTGGCGTTGTAGCCAAAGTGGAACTACATAAAAGAGCTCGTACTTTCGTGTGAAAGCTCATTTATGCGCTATTCCTTTACAAGGAATAAAAGTTTTCCTTGGGCCAAACAAAAAAGGATTGCCAAAACACCAAATATTGGCTTATATTAAAGAACAAGAGGAGGCCGACATGGCATACAAAAAATCAAAGTCTATGGCACATCCTCTTACCAAGAAAAGCTTGCAAAGGCCTCCTAGTGGCTTATCACAACTAGTTGGCCCACATCCTTTCATGGAAATGGCACAATCTTCTAAAGGAGATAATACTTCGGCTACACGAAAAAGAGGCCCATTGGAAAAAGCCTTCAAAAATGAAGCAAGGGAGCTTGCGGATCAGAGCATTGCTCATTGCATTTATGGCAATGGGCTTCCTTTCAACCTTGTTCGATAACCTTATTGGCAGGAAATGGTGACAACCATTTCTAATACAACTTTTGATTATGTTAGTCCTGGGTATGAAAAGGTGCGAACCACCTTATTGGCGAAGGAGAAGTTTGTAGAGGTAGCATTGAGAGTAATCAAGGATACATGAGTCAAAACAGGTGTGTCCATCATTTTTTATGGATGGAAAGATTGCAAAAATAGACCATTGATCAATGTTATAGCAATGTTGCCTAAAGGGGCGATGTTTTTGAAGGCAGATGATTGTGAAGGGTAAATAAAAGATGCAAGTTTTATTGCCAATATCCTCATAGAAGCCATTGAAACAGTGGGGTATGAAAGTGTTGTCCAAGTCATAACAAACAATGATAAAAATTGTAGAGCAGTTGGGTCTATAGTGGAGGCTAGATAGTCACATTTTTCGGACACCATGTGCAGTCCACTCACTCAAATTGATAATGCAAAAGATTGGCACAGAAATGGGGTCAAACAAATCTACGCAGATGGTGAGGAGATCCAAATGTTTGTGACTAATCATCATGTGTCACAAGCCATCTTCAAGAACTTCTCCAAGTTGGAGTTGTTGAAGGTAATTTAAATTTGATTTTTTAATATAGTTTTTTTTTTTTTATTTTAATTTTTCATTGTTGATTTGTGACATGTATTTTTATACCATATTAGGTTCCCAAAACTCGATTTGCAACTCACACAATCGTCTTAGGACAACTTGTGAAGGTGCAAGAGGACTTGAATTTTATGGTCATCAATAGCTCGTGGAGTGTATGGAGGCCATCAAGCACAGAAAGAGCCCAAAAAGTAAAAGCAATGATCTTAGATGATGAGTGGTGGGCTCGTGTGGAATATGTTTTAAATTTCATTGAGCCCATTATGAGCATGATTAGGTATGCTGATATTGATTGCCCATGTTTGGGTGAAATCTATGATGGCATGGATTCCATGGTGGAGAAAATAAGAACAATAATAGATGCCAAGGAACATGACCCAACAGAAACATTTTTCAAAACTGTGATGAACCCTGCTGGCTCACAACTCAAACCCCTATATTTTCTTATCTTATTTGTGTTTTTTAGTTTTTTAAAGAAAGTTTGTAGACAGAAGAGAAGGGGCGCATCATATAAAAGCTCATAAAATGTAAAAATGAGCTATTTTCTACAGTAATGGAAGTGCATAGTATTATTTAACTGAAACAAATAGATCACAAATGATAAACATACCCAAGCTTCCAGATTATTTATTTAAAAAGATAAGTCAACTTGCCACCAAGAATGGTGAAAACTGGCAAATATGGACGCCTGGCCTCCAGAAATGACTTCTCCCACCTGAAACAGATACAAAGGGCTAATAGGAGTAGCCAAGCAAGAATGAAGCACGTGATGATGCATGAGCATGGGTGGTGTAAGAATAATCTTTGCATCACCCAAAATAGTTAAATTTCAAGTTTCGGTTTTGGATGTTTTACATTTTGGATACCCTTTTGTCATAATGAAATTCCCAATTTACGGTTTTTATTTTATATTCCTGGGTGGAAAGATATTGCAATTTTAGTTTCCCAGATTTGCACTTGAAAATCTTCCGAGTTAGATTTGAGGCACTTAGAGTTCCCGGATCGGCCCCGAAACTTGCCAAAATCAGCGTAGCCGATTTTACGCACGTTCTTGACTTCGAGACCTTTCCAACGGTTCAAACGATTCGCGAATCAGAGTCCCGGATCAAAAGTTATGGCCCCGGGAAGTTGGCGCACTTTCTAGAAGATATAATTGCAAATGTTCTTTTGAAATTTGAACTTCAAGTTGTAATTTCTTGGCGCCAAACCGCCTAAACTCAAATTTGAATGTTGTTTTGGCTCCAAACGAAAGAGGAGCTTTATTTATGGGCGGGTTTCTAATTTTTGGGTAACTTTTTGGGAACAAGTTCGCATGTTGCGAAAGGGTGATTCTGTAGCTTTCTGTAACTTGCATGTGTTGTAGAACTTGGGGATTTGAGATCCTCTGCATGTAAGAAGTTCCATTTTCTGAATAATAAAATTATTCTCTTGTTTGTGGGTTATTTTCTAAGTCTCGGGTTGGTCCTTCATCAAGCAGGAACCAAAGAGAAGGCATTTTAGCTACAAGCTTCACACGCCAAACCTCCAGGAAGGCACAAATCCCAAGGCAAATGGTACAACCAAAAGAAAAAACCAAAAGGACAAAGCTGAAAGTTGAGATCTGTTGAAGATGGCGTCTCTGGTGAAGAAACCCCCTTCCTTATTGCAAACAAGTAAAAATTGAATAATTGAACTCTAATTGTAGCATGTAGAACCTCTGAATGAAGCCCTCACTGTTGCACTAATTCGACTGGTCTCTCACAGTCTCAAAAATGCTCAACATTGAAGAGATCTCGTTCTCCAATGGAAGATTTGCTCAAACCTTGATCACAGAGGAAAGCACAGAAGAAAACCAAAGGCAAAGTCGAAATAATCAAGAATAGAGTTTCTCATTGCCAAAATGCCTTATATCCCAAAAGGCACGCATTTCAAGAAAATGACGCCACTTTTCATCATTTAAATCTTTTAATATATATTTAAGTCACTTTCAATAGTTTGGACTTAATACTTGGGCGCCAACTTTAATGTTTAAGTGATTTAATTTTAAATCACTTTTTTATGAATATTTAAGTGATATAAAAAAGTATAAAGTCAATTTGACTTTATAATAAAGTAGTAAGTTAATTAATAACTTAAATCACTTAAATAATCATAACTCTCTCAAAACTCCATATAATTTTGTGCCGTCAGAAGCTGTCAACCTCTAAACTGCCAAGGCCTGCTCTGAGCCAATCACTGAACTCTGAATTGAGAACAATAAAACTCCTCCAGATAATGTCACTGACCCTCTTACCCAACCTATTAGCCTACGAGAGTCTAAGTAATAGGCTAACCACCATCAAACACGATCATGCCGAAAAAGGGGACATTACAAAAACTGTGCAAAAGATTACTGTTGACCATTGGAACAAGATGACCACCCCTTTACATCTCTTAGCATTTGCTTTGTCACCAAAGTATTATAGCAAAGAGGTACTTTCATTGCCGAGGAGGGTGACACCATATAGGGATGGGGAGGTTGTTGGTGGCTATAAGGGTGCATTTAAAAAGATATTTTCAGACAAGGATATCCAAAGTATCGTCTTGAGTGAGTCTGGCCAATTCCTATCTTCAAAACATCATAATGTTTCCGCTCTTCTAGACAAATATAGGAAAAATGCTGATGAGTGGTGGTATTTTCATGGTCAAGGCTCTAATTACTTGCAACCTCTTGCAATAAATTATTAAAATACTCTCCCAAGTATGTATCTTTTTATTTATTTATTTATTCATTTTTCATTTGATGCTATTATGCTATATATTATCGGCAAGTAAAATTAATTACTAAATGTTGTATGCATACTCAACAGGTTGCAAGTTCTTCAGCTGAGCAGAATTGGAGTACATACTCCTTCATCCACTCAGTCAAGTGCAATCATTTGGGTGCAAAAAAAGAAAAGGATTTGGTCTATGTACACTCCAACCTTCGTCTCTTGTCACATAAGAAACCTAAATACAATTAGGGTGTGACAAAGAATTGGGATCTAGTCCCTAAGTGTGCTGATTTAGATGTTACAGTTGCACAACTTGCCTTAGCTTCTATAGATGATGATGATGCACCTAGTGGGAGTGGCAGTCCAATTGATAGTGGTTCAAATGAGATTGAACCAATTGTGGATCACGACCTTGATGCTTTTGATGAAGACGAATTTGAAGACTACTAAATTAATTATTGATTGTAATTTGAATTTTCAATGTGTAATGACATTTTAAGACTTGAGTATTTACATTTTTGCAAATTATGAATATGATTATATGAGGTATTTAAAGATTCTATTTATTGGCAATTATGTTTAATAGTTTATCATTTATGTCTAATGAAAATCATTGTTCTTATAATTAAATTTATAATTTTGAACATGTTTATGTTTATGTTTATATATACATCCCAAGTAATTCTGTGATATGGATATCAATGGATAATGGGCTTCTGATATAGCAAATTAATGGTGCCTCTTCTAAACCAAATTGTTGAAGGAATGCTAATCCTACATCAAAATCCAAAATTCCTTTTTCATGATTTTTTGTAATAGACCCTCTTAGATCTATTAGCCACTTATCCAGGAAATAATGTTCTAATAATAATTCAATTATCTCGATTGGGAGGAAGGGAAGAGACATCTCAAAATTTTCTAAATTATACATATATGTGCCATCTGATCGGATCCAATCTGGATCTTTGAATTTTATTCCTCTATTATAAATGGTTGTTGCTAATTCTCTGGTCAATGCATTTGCCAATGGATTATTTTCTCCTTTAATCCATTCTATATCAAAATCATAAGCCAAAAATTCAAAATACCATCTTGCAATTCTTCCCTAGGCTATATCTTTATTTGGCTTTTTCTTTAAGAGGCTTCGCATAGCCTGGTTATCAGTTCTTATAGTAAACCTTACTGGCTTGAGAAATATCTTGAATTTTTCAATACCTTTTTTCACTGCCAATATCTCTTTTTCAAATATGTGGTATCTACTCTCAGTATCTGTAAATGTTCCTGACCAATATCCACATATATTCCTTTTACCATTTTCTTCCTCTTGTATTAGCACAGCAGACCATGTTTTATTAGAAGCATCAGTGTATAAATATAGTGGTAAACCTGGAGCTGGTATTTGTAATGATGGCAAATTTTGACATTTGGATTTTATGCGTTGAACAGCTTTTGTTGCCTTTAAGGACCATCCTTCCTTGTTTTCTTTTAAGTGCTCTCGGTTTGCTTTTCTGTCTTCTACAAGACCTCTATAAAAGGGTGAGACATAATGTAAGGGTCCTTGCTAAATTTGCTAAATTTGGGTGGAATTTGCTGATTTTGGCTCTTAAGAATTTCGTCTAACACTTTGCATGCAACCTTGTAGCTGACTGGTTTCTGATTTTCAGTATGCTTGTTTTGATGTTACTTGATGAAATGAGTTTTGAATGCTTGATAAATGACTTCTAAAATGTCTTATGCAATCTCTAATATGAAAATGCAGCTTTTTTTGTATTTTCAGATGCATATAAATGTCCTACATATGAGAAATTCTTACCTACAGCAGCTAGGCATTTAATCAAATAATTTATATGCAAACTTCCAAATCTGATTTGGCATTTTGACAAATATTTGACAGCCAACCATCCACAATTATTATGATAACTTTATTGAAGATTACAAAGCTGATAAAGACTGAGTTCATATGCCAAACTATATCTCCTCTAGTCAATTGATATGACAGAAATTACATAACTATTGGCCGCAACAAGGCAGCAATCAGACTTGGACGACTAGACTGAGATGACAATGGTTGCACAATGATAGTAATTACAATATAAACCGTCAGCGATTATACACAAGACCAATGCAGACATAAGGAATAGGAACCTGAGTTAGAAGGCAGCCTTCACAAAAACATTTGATTCTTCTTTCAGGCTGTATATCCACCTCCCATATGGCTGCGCCTAGACTCATAAACCTCCAACAACCCTTGCAAAAATTTTGAAGACTTTTCCCAGCTCACACAAGCAAAATCGCACCTGCTAGAAGTGTGCCTGGCTGAGGATGAAAGCCACGAATTAATCAGCACCAATGTAAAGGATCAAACCAGCATTAAGGATGATATCACCCCCTTCCAAAGACTGAATTATCACCTCTGAAATTTGAGAATGTATGTTCCCAGTCGATTCCAAACTTGGACTCTTGACTGTAATTATTCTTCTATCAAAATCAAGCTTCCAGGACTGATAAGATATTTCATTAAAATCTGAACTTGCTCTTTCAAAATCGACTTCTCCTAATAAGCAAAATTTGGAAATGAACTCTTTTCAAGCTGCAATTAACCTTTCCAATCAATTACATCCAATGGTGCAAATTTGGCCAAAGGCCACAAAATTTGTGCACAATGTGAAAGACTGGATATCTCCCACCAAAACTAGCTAGGGTTGGTGTTGCACAACCGAAACCAGCAATACAAGAGAATTCAACTTCTCCAGCTATGTCAAGCATTCAAGCTCTTCAATATTCAGAAATGTATTTTACTCCAAGATGATCTCAAATGCCCTCCAAAAGCTCCTTATAAAGAATTCACAAGTATTTTCAAGAAGCTTCTAGAATAAATTATTATTTTATTCTTTTAAGTGACTTTTCGATATTATTTTATTTTTAGTCACTTTAATATTAAATAAATTAAATATAAGGTTACTTTTTAATATTTAGTTATTTAATAACCTTATAAGTAATTAATTTAATATTTTCTCCTTATTGCTCCAAATTGGGGACTTGACACATAATTAAGACAACCTACAAATCTTTGTATCTATTTTTTATCTTGTAAGATGTCAGGAAATTCTTAAATCCTTTGTAGGATGTGAGGCTGTAATTTGATGTTACCTTTGTCAAGATGCAATCCTAAAAAATCTATTTGACTTTTACCAATTACCATTTTTTTCGTTGATAAACATATTCCATGCTTCTTGATTGCTGCATATAAATCTTCTAGGTGCTGCAAATGGTCAGATTCAAAATCAGAGAAAACAATTATGTCATCAATATATACTGCACAAAAATCTTTGAGATGCCTCAAAGCTTGATCCATTCGTCTCTAAAAATAAGCAGGGGTTGTACAAAGAGCAAATGGCATTACATTCCATTCATAAGCCCTGTGGGACTGAGAATGCAGTTTTATATCTGTCTGACTCTTTAACTTTTAATTTGCCAAAATCCTAACTTGTAGTTGAACTTAGAAAATATTTTTTTATTAGCAACTCTTCTGATTAAATCAGCACTAAATGGAATTGGATAATTAAATGGAAGGATGATATCATTAAGAGGCTTATAATTTATGCAGAATCTCTTCTTACCTCTTTCCTTCTCAGCCCTTTTATTTACCAAAAATGTTGGACAAGAGAATGGACTTTTACTAGGATGAATGAAATGCCCTTCAAGTAACTCATTCAAATGCTCGTCCATCTCCTTTACTTCTGATGGGCTCATAAGATATGTTGGCTCATGTGGAATAACTGCTTGGCATTCTGGCCTTATTTGGATCTCACACTTTTCATGGTCTTGTGACCAAAACTGTAATGGGTTTAAACTACAACAATCTCTTTCAAATCTTTGCCTGATTTCATCAAATAATTCTGCTGGAGATTCTATTAATTCTTTTAAAAATTCTTTCCTTTTATCCTTACCACTATTTTCAAATTTATGATTGACAATCTTCAATGTAGGAATATCAATTTAACCATCTTCATGTCTCAAAGGAGTCTTATGTTTCCAAAAATGAAGAGGTTCATACTTTGTAAGGAATAAATAACCCATTATTATATTCAATGAAATTTGTAACAAACATTTTACCCATTATTTCAATATGTACATCCTGAGCATACCTTCCCATCTGAATTCGTTCTCCATTAATGGCATAACTGTGAGGTAAATCAGGCCTTGGCTTCCAGAATTCTGGAGGAATCGCATTTGTTTTTGCAGGAGATCTTGAGGAACCAGTATCCACAAATGCATCCATAGGATTTTTCTTAAATCCTGGAAAGCAAAAATTAATCCTAATATAATTACCATTATTAGCCAACAACAAAGAACATTTTAAGACTTGAGTATTTACATTTTTGCAAATTATGAATATGATTATATGAGGTATTTAAATATTCTATTTATTGGCAATTATGTTTAATAGTTTATCATTTATGTTTAAGGAAAATCATTGTTCTTATAATTAAATTTATAATTTTGAACATATTTATGTTTATAAATTATAAATATTATATATATATTCCCATACTCGTACGCAAGGAAAAAAAATGTCATACCGTCATCATACCCATACCTGCACCCGTATCTGAACCTATACTTGAACCGGTAACTTAGGTTTTATCATACATGGAGTAGTTTTTATTTACAAATTTCACGCTATTGTACTGGTAAAAACAAGGGTGTCAATGTAAAAAGGGGTCATAAGAATAAGAGTATGTCGTGGTGAATTTGAAAATTTTGGGGAAACATAAACAGAGCTGATGGAAAACAAAGCAAGAGACTAAGCTTGGATTTTAAAATTTGGCTCTAATCAATATCAAAATCAGAATCAGAATGAATAAATTCATCATCAATCACGATGAAATAGAAATACAGGATTTGGCAATGACCATTGGAGAATGGCCTAGGATAAGAGGGCTTGGCTGGAAAATCTTTGGTTAAATCGAAGTACTCCCATAGAATCTCTCCTAACATCCATAGCCGACAATCTTCCAAAGATAGAGAATGTTGTTAATGAACACATGTCCCTGTAAACTAGACTACATGCACGGGGAACTACCACTAGGTAAAAGCTCAACAAAGACTTACTGTGGCAATGTAATCATGCAAGGAAGAGAATAATTGTGGCAATGTAATCCAGAGAATCCCAACAACTAATGATGTTAGATACTTTTGAAATTTACTTTCAAAAGTAAAAGGATCAACTGGCTGCCTATATTGATCAAAGTAACGTAGCTACACCCCTAGTCACCCACTTGTTCTTGTTACTATGTAATGCTAGGTTACAAAATAGTCAATTTGTAGTGCACATAACCTTTGACTAGTCATCTGATAGTTTGTAGAATTCTGCATTCTTGGTAATTGGTGTGCGTAGGGCTATGGGGTTGCCCCAACCTAATTATGTTAATAAATTGGAAGCTATACTTCATTCCGAAACCATCAAATGTCATTTCTTTCTGATTGCTTTTGGGAGTTTACTCACTTAAAGTGGCTCTTCCCATATCAGTATTTCAGTATTTTATTTAATCTGTTCCTTTGACGTGGTTTTTGCGACTACACCAACACAGAATAAAGTTGCCAACCTGCTACTCTATCCTCTCTTGAACAAAGTTTCCTGCATGCTGAGATTGAGATAGGTCATACATTTAAGTCCAAGGTTCCTTTAATGCAAATAGTCTCAGTTGGCTTGATGTGATTTTGCTGGTATTTCAAGGGGACTTACACAATTGTTCGACAGTTGACAGCAGACAGCGGACTAAGGGCTTTCATGTAATTCGAATGATTTGGCAAGTGAGCACAAGTTTCCTAATCCTAACCAGAAGTGGACTGAAATTAAATGAGTGTAGGGCCTAAGAAGTTTATGTTCTATTCTAAATGCAAGATATGTGGAGCTCGACTTCAGCAGACTTCAACCGGATTTCACCTAGCCTCGCATCGAACAACTTCAGCAAAATCGGTGCAATCTTCAAGGGAGTAACGAAGAATATTCAAATTATAATTCAACATACATGTACCATCACAACGATGCATACAAGCATACGAATCACAATCGAAGTTAAGTTTGAAATGATGTCCAGTTGACCACGCAAGGCAAACTCACCATCAGCGAGTCGCTAGTGGTATGGATAAAGAGAAGCTACATCGATCAAACACCACAAATCCAAAGTAAACTACTTGCATGAACTGAAAACTACACTACTTTATGCTACTTGAAGTTGAAGGGATGAAGAAATCTTGCTAGCTACTTATAACAAAGATGAATTCACCATTCAATGAAAGATCTTTTATTACAATAGTTTTTCGCAACAATCTCTTACAAAGTTTTCAAAGGAAAACTTTCCTTCTTCTTCAAACTACACTATGCTAAGATATTATAACTAAAGTGCCTCTCCTCTACTCTCTAGTTTGATCTCTAAGCTTTACCTCTACTTCTAATGAAAAATAAATGAGGGGGACTCCCCCTTTATATAGCTGGCCAAGTCCAACGGACGGCTCAGATTACAATCGGCTAGATGGCCCAGATTGTGCCACCTCAGCCCTAAACAAGATTCGCCCTAAAAACCGCCATAATGGAGAGTGGGGCAATAAATAAGCAATTAATGGCCACCATCTTCTAGAAGATTCTCGTTTGTAGACGCGTTCACACTGTTCTCGATCTTCTTCTTGACGTTGTTCTTCAACTTTGCTTGAGCTTCCATTCTTTGTCACTTGAGTTATACTAAGTCTCAACACTTAGCCATCTTCTTGCAATTTTCTTCCTTTGAGGTTGAGATGTCATCTTGAATCACTTGCTTCATCACTCTAAGTCATCACCGCTTGGTCTCGACGTTCCTCCTGCAAAACAAGCAAGGAGGAGAGTATTAGAACATTTCAAAAAAAAACTCAGCTTACTTACCTGAATTTCACGCTTTGATCTTCAAGAGTTCATCTTTCATCAGCCAACTTCGCGTTCAAATTCATGCCTTAACCAAATTTCCAACCTATCTTGTATTCTGCCTGGGCGTACTTCACTCTGCCGTTTCATCCAACTCAGACTCGAGAAGAAATCCCTTCATCAAGAATTTGATCAAAAATTATCTAGGCACTTAATTTCAAATTCATCTGCCAAGGCATTCTATCTTCACAAACATCTCTTTCCTTGCCTTAGAAAATTTCTCAAATTTTCCTTAGGAAATTCATCAACCTGGTGTCCATCAAAAATCTCTATCCTGAAGGCTTTGGCGAACTGCAGAAGACACTAAAATCTGTTCCTTGTCGAAGATCTTCAATACCCAGAAGAAAATTTCCTTCAGAACTTGTCGAATTCATGGGTATACAACGAACGGTTTCATTTAATTTTTGAGTTTTGAACCTTAGAAAAATAATTTTCACATCAAATTTAAATCCCGTTCTTCATCTCTGTGAATATCTTGTGTTGCTCTGACTTGAAATTTTTTTTAATCAATCCTACAATGCCAGCATTCTCCGATTTCATCTCTTGGCAATTCATCTATGTTCAGGAAAATTTTATCACCTCCAAGTCTAGGCGTATTTTCTTAAGGAAGAAAATATTTTGCCTTAGAAAATTTGGATCACTTAGCATTTTTGAAATTTTGCCTTAGAACATTTTTTTATTCACTTCAATCATCTTGCCAGCGAGGAAATTCTATCAACTCACTTAGGAAATTCTCTTCTTGAATGCCTTGGGCCCATTTTATATTCTATGAGGGATATCTTTCATTTTAAAATTCCAACGCCTAGCATATGATCTCCACCCTTAGGCACACCTCACACTTGGAAGAAATAACTAGCCACGCCTTAGCCAATTTCACCCTTCACTCATCCAACCTTGAGCGCATTTTACACATGGTGAGGGATTAACACCTTAACATCTTATTTCCACGCCTCAACACCTTTCCTGCAACAACTTCAAGATGGGCGCATTTTTGATGTGTGGAAGGATGAAATTCTTACTTAGAATATTTTCTTAACATCTCCACCTTAGCATGAGGGCGCATATTGCATATTGAGGGGAATTTTGACTTTCAACTCTACCTTTGGCTTGTGTCTTTATGTGCTTTCAACGCCTTGGAATATTTTTGACTTTATATGCCTTTGCATGTATACTTTTGCATGGAGACGTTTTGTCTTTTTCTAACTTTGCATGCCTTGGGTTTTGTCTTCACATGCCTTCATTTGGGCGCATATTGCATATGCAAGAGGATTAAAATTCCTCAACGCCTTTGACCACCTTGGATTCCCTGTAAACTTGGGCGCATTTCAAGGGGGGTGGAGGATGAATTTGTTGACTCTTTGACTTTTCTTCCAAACTTCTTAGTATGGGCGCATTTAGCTATAGGAGGATAAACTTCAGATTTTAGATTCTTTTCTTCAACAACTAGCTTGAAGTGGGCGCATTTCCTATGTGGTGGAGGATGAAACTTCTTTTCAACGCCTATCTTAAGTGACCTTTCGACTTCCAACTTTTGTCTTTACATGCCCTCACTTGGGCGCATTTTGCCATGGGAGAAGGATAAACTTTGTTGACTCCTTTGACTTCTTTTCTTTTGGGTGCATTTGAGCATGCATGAAGGATGGGCGCATTTGGGGGGTGGTGGAGGATATTTCCATGCCTTAGAAATTTTTGCTATCAACTCTCTCAAGGTGGGCGCATTTTGATGGGTGAGGAGGATGAAAAACTTTGACCTCTTTGACCTTCTTGTTGCATGGGTGCATTTGAGCCTAGGAGGTGGACGAGTTTTATACTTAGAATTTTTTTGACTTTCTTGGACTCCTCAAGCATGGGCGCATTTTGGCATGGGAGGAGGATGAAAACTCATGCCTTAGAATTTTTTTAACTTTCCTCATCAACTTGGGCGCATTTGGAGGTGGCAGGAGGATGAAACATGTTAAAAAAAAAATTTCAAACACCTTGAAGGCAAGTTGGGCACATTTTGCCTAGGCAGGAGGATGAACTTTGCCTTAGAAAATTTTTCTCTTGTCTCATGCTGGAGTGGGCCCATTTCACCTGTGGTGAAGGATATCTTTCAGACTTAGAAAAATTTTATGTCTCTTCATCCTTGCATGGGCGCATTTAGGAGTGGCAGGTGGATTTTATCAACACTTGAAGATTTTCTTGGCTTCTAGTTGAGATGGGCGCATTTTCCTGGTGGTGAAGGATGAACACAACATTTAGCCGTTTTTCTTTCCTTCTGCCAAAATTTCCATGTCCTGCTATTTATAGTAAGTCCTCTGAATTCTACACTTCTGAAGCTCAGAATGATTTGAAATTTTGAACACTGGATCCTCACGACTTCATCAACCTGTTGACACTGCTATTTCGGGTTGGCCTACTATTTTTAGCCCATTTCTGAAGGTGATTTGCTATTTATAGTAACTGCCTGCTTCTGATACCTCCACAACTCCATTTGATTTGAAATTCGAATGAGGCGCTCCTCACCACGTGACTTGCCTGCTGACGCTGGCGCCTGCTGCTGACTTTCTATTTTTAGAAAGTTCTTCAAATTTTGAATTTTAAGCTATCTCTAACTTTGAAAGGCCTGATTTTACCCCATTTTGATCCTAGGGATGTGATTGAACTGTCGGTGCCTAATATTTGCCTCGAAACTGCTATTTTTAGTAACTTACTAAAAATAGCAATTGCTCAAAATGCCTTCAAATTTCGCCTGTTGAATGCCTAAAGTGAGGTGATCGTGGCTGGATGCTGCCTTTGCATGATTATCGTGTTTTTCCCTTGAATTTAGGAATCCCTAATTTTCGTGCCAACCTGCTAAAAATAGCAAGTGTCTGATTTTCCAGCCTCTGCGACTCCGTTTGACTTCGTTTCTGTTGCATTGTGATCAGTTAGTGATTCTGATGTGCTGGGAAGTGGCTGTCGGGACGCACCTGCTAAAAATAGCAAGTTCCTAAATGAGTGACCATCTTCGTTTGCATGTCATATCACTGCGAAGCTCTCGAAAAACCCATAAGGAATATGCAGACATGCAAAGAAAACCCTGGCATGCAAACCCTAAAAATAGCCTCTGAAGGCTGAACTCTGAAAGTTGTCGTTTCACTTTGCATGTTATACTATCGCGAAGGTCTCGAAAAACCCAGAAGGAATATGCAGACATGTGTTGAAAAACTCCTCATTTAAGCCCTGAAATCTGCTCCGGAAGCTGGACTGCTAAAAATAGTAAGTTGTCTGTTTTCGCTCAAATTTTGCACATGAGTAGCTTGGTGTGTTCTGAATGCAGTGTGACTGTTGGAATTTCAAAAATACTGACAGAATGCCCTGAATTTCACACTTACTAAAAATAGTAAGTTACCGGAATCTGATGAAAATTTGCTGAGAGCCTGCTGGAAGCATACTGACAACAGTGTTAGTCTTTGTTTTCAATTTATTCACTTCATTCGACCTCAGACTGGCGGGAAAGTACAAACCCTAATTTTCAGACTTGGCCAAAATTTCACGTTAAAGCTCACAGATAGGCACATCCCCGGAAAGGCAGATAGAAAAGAGACGGAAAGAGAGAGAGAGAGAGACAAAAACCCAAGCCAAAAGACCAGAATGGAGCAAAAATTAGGGGTCTCCATCTTGAATGGGGCGATGTGTGAAAAAGGTCACAACACTTCCATCTATAAGTTGGTCTATTCATTTGTACAACTAGTGCTTGATTTGTTTCAGCCAAGCATTGGATCTCAGTTGCTTTTCTTGCTAAGTATGAAATATAATTACAAGAAGCATCTGCCTGGCGACTTGGCCAATGAATCTACAGTGTAGAGGCAAGCAGACTAACAAATATGATTTGAGCAACAATTTTACTTCTTTTTGTAAAATTATCTTCTTTGTTGTATTTTTCCTCAACATTTATGCCTAATTTTATTGCCCCTATTCTCTGGCTCCTATTTTTTCCCCTAATTTTATGGCCCTATTTTTAGCACCCTACTTTTTTGGCCCCATCTTTCTGCACCCTATTTTTAGAGGCCTATGTTTTTTGCACCCTGAATTTTAGCTCTCCTTTCCAGCCTGTGCTTTTTCAGTCCCTTATTTTTAATCTCCTAAATTTTTTCCCAACCATCCATAACTTGATTAAACCCCAATTTGGGTTGATTTCAGCCAAACATTAGTGCCAACCAAAAAGAATAAGAGGTTTTTCCATCAAATGACCCAGTCACCGTCTAGAAAAGAGGAATCCTATGACAAAAGAACTAGTGGCATGGTTGAGCATGAAGAGATTTCAGATGGGAGCAATACCAAACCAAAATCATAGATATATCTACTCATTGTGTAGAGGAAACTGTAGCAGTTAAAGTGGATCCATTGCAAGATCAGACCAAAGATTTGCAAAAGCTGGCTAGCAAGAAAGATTTGTCCTTGCTTCAAGAAGGCATCAACAATCTAACAACCATAACATAGCAACAAGTCTTAACATAGAACTTCATCTTCACAACTTGGACCGAGGAAGAGAGCTTTTAAAATGAGAAAAAGAAAATTTTTTACTACTACACTTAAGATGCTCAAGTTCAATGGCAATTACCCTTGTCTTGGATCAGCTAGGCATATCAATTCTTCAACTTGTAGAAAATGAATCAGTCACAACTAGTGCAAGAATGTCCCTTGTACTTCGAACCAGAACAATATGTGTGGTGCTTGTGGGTGAGGAAATGCAAGAGGATCTCGATTTCATCCTGAGAGGATTTTGTCAAGGAATTGATGGCTCATTAAGGTAGAAAGCAAACCAAAACATTCTTCAATCAATTGGTGAAATTTCACCAAGCAGGTTCAATAACTAAGCATGTCCAACAAGTTCACATACTGAGCCTGTAGGTGGGGAAATCTGATATGATAATCTATTGAACTTATTCATTGTTTTAAAGGAAAACATTCAAAATGACATTCATCTCTTGGAGCATTTATGGGCAAGGCTATCAACTTGTATCTAGAGGTTAAGGAAAGGAATATAGCTACAATGACAACTACTGCAAACACCTTCAAAGAATGACGGCAATTCCAATATTAGCCTCAATAGTTGACCCATCAACAACTATATGAAAGGAAGGCCAAAGGGTTATGCTTCAACTATGATAGTAAATGGTGCTGAGATCACTAGTATGGAAAAATAAACTTCTCCAAGAATATATCCATAAGGAAGAAGAGGAATATGTTGAGAATTCATAGTTACATGAAACAGCAGACAAAACACTTACCATCTCTTGTCATGCATTACCATCATATGCTGCACACTCTCAAGATGCAAGGGTTCATCAGAAGCAGAAGGTTGTGGTGTTGATTAACTCAAGTAGCACACATAAATTGTTATATACCTTATGAAGATTGATTAGTTATTAATAGTTGTTTCTAGAAGACATGACTTCTCACCTTGACAGGACATGTCCTATTGAAATCGCCCCTTGATTCATGTAGAAATATCAAATAACCTATCATCCTATTCATTCATACTTGTCTCTTATTATATTCTTATTCTATATCAGTTTGTAGATATTACATATTTATTGTGTAATCACAGCTTTCATTCTTGGTACTTATGGTTGTGAGACTGATTTCTAGAAATTCCCCCAATTTGTGGCGTACAAAAAAATTCTGATTTCTAGAAATTTCCCCAATTTTGGTGCACAAAAACAATTCAAGCCCTGTGGCCAATTTCTAAGCACTTCAATAAAAGAAATTTAAAAATTAAAACCAAAACATTCATTTTATCTTAAGAAAAAAATTATGATACTTGGCCAATTTTACCTATACTTCCATTGACTTCCCTACTTTTTTTCCAAATATTTATTTTCACTGCATCTTATATTCCACTTTTGTTTCCCCACACAATATTCCCCTTATCTTGAAAGATCACATTGATTGCCAAAGCTTGCAGTTGTTGTGGAAAAAAATATTATTAAATCTCTTGAGAAAACAGAAAAAAAAAACCTTCCATTAATCGCAAGATATAAGGCATCACATCCTCAACTTTCTTTAATTCAATCATTTTATTTAAGCGTAAAATGAAATATGAGTATAAGCTTTCAACATGGTCAAAGTAAAAATATTTTTAATGAAAATCCACGTAGTTTATGGCACTTTAATTCATTGACAAACCCACGAATTTTTTGAAAAAGATTAATGAGTGTAACATTTATACAATAATTTAAAAGGGCATATATATTACCAAGGGTATACACAGACCAACCACCATCTAATTTCCGTTTCTCTTCTTCACACATTCCCATATGTATTCCACTTTCAAAGATATAATAGTGGAAAAAGATTATTATTCAATGTACATTATACTACATTATAAAAAGGTGTGAAATACATTTCTTTTGGAGGATTAACATCCTGCAATTTTTTTTAAAAGATGGCTGTGGCTGCTATGGCTCCTGTAAAACCTGAATTTCTGCCGCTGCTCCTGAAACCCTAAAGCTGCTACTGATATTTCTGTTGTTAGCTTGCCACTTACACTATGCAGGGAAGCTGGGATCTATGGTGTAGGAAAGGATTGAGCATTGGTCATGGGTTCAGCTCAGGTGAAAGCTCCCACAACACTTGACAAAAGTCACCTTGATGCTGTCCCCATGGCCTCTGGTTTGCATGAGAATATTGAAGGATTTGCCCACTCCAGGGCAAGTTTGTCATCTGCTGCTAATGGAGCTTCAAAAATTGCTTCTAGTAAATCTTCTAGGTGTTTATCTTCTCCGGAGAAATCTTTTCCTACAGCTGTTGTAGGGGCAGGGCAGGTGGATGAAGCTTCTTTATGAGCAGAAATAGGTAAAGGCTCTCATAAATTTGAGAAGCCCGTTCCTTTAAAATGTTCAGAGTAATCCTTTCTAATGTTCTTTGGGGAGGAAGTTTTAGAAGAAGAAGAGGCCTATTAGGGAAAAATGGTGTTATTTGTAAATTTAGTAAATTGTGGCCAAGTGAGCCAGAGGTGCATAGATGGATTTCCTACAAGTGGAAGCTGTTTAGGGAAACTAATGCAAAATTGTATCCATGCATAGAGGGTTTTTTAATTGCAGTTTTTTAATCTAAAAAGGATAAAGCTGTAATTCTCTATGAAAAGATGTGGTAGTGGGGGAATCATTCTCTCCTAATGAAACCTTGGTTTCCAACCTTTAACCCTTTTAAAGAAACCTTTCAGGCGACTCCTATTAAGGTTGAGCTCCCTAATCTCCCTCTTCAGTTTTGGATTAAATCTTGTTTACAAGCTATTGGTGACTTCCTTGGTGAGTATATGTCTACTGGTCCTAAAACCTCTGATTACTCCCATACCACTTCTGCTTGAATTTAGATGTATGGATATTTCAAAACAGCTCCCTGCAGAAATAAGGCTCCAAGTGGAGGACTGCATGTGGAGTTCAGAAAACCTTTGTAAGACCATTTATTGATCAATGAGAGTTTGGAGCACTTGAACATTCTTGCAAGTTTCTTCTTAATCAGTTTTTAGTTCCATTCCAAAGGAGCAAGGGCCCACTCAGCCTGAGGAAGAAGGATCATTTTGTGATATTTTTAGATTAGATTTATTTTAGTAATTGATCAATGCTCCTAAAATTGAGCTGAAACAGATAACTCTACCCAAACAAAACCCCCTCCAACCTGTTACCAAAGTCCTAGCTCTCACAACGAAGTGACTTCAAATAAATGGGAATGTAGAAGAAACTATGTCTTGGGCCTTTAATTGTCCTCAGTTTCACTTAACCAGCAACCAAATCTAACTTGTTGCCATTTACTCATCATCATCAAATACCATGATCATACATCATCATCACATATTGGCTTTATCCTTTCACCACATTATAAGATTATTATTCCATGTTATTCCCAAATGTTATCATCACACATTATCATGTTATGCATTATCACATGAATCATAACTAATCATGAAGAAGTTGTCTCATCAATCATATCACTAAATCAAGTTTTATTGAGACATGACTACCTTTTGGAAGTTGGTGTGTTTGTTGTATACTTACAATATCATGCATGAATCTATTCACTGTGTCAGTAATGGTCCAGAAGTCTGTATCGGAATGTTTCAGTCTTGTATTTATTAGGTTCAATGTTTCTCAAATCTCTCCTTAGAAGGTTTGATTCTAAAGTATTTGCTATTGAAGAAGCTAAGGATCTGAATGCTTTGAAGATGACTGAACTGCATGGAATTCTAACTGCTTTTGAGATGAGATTTGAAACTGAAGATTATATAAGGAAAGAGGCTGCTTTTAGAATATCTAAGAAGGAGGTTGATCAAGATTCTGATATTGGATCAGATCCGGAAGAAGCAAACTTTGTCAGAAGGTTGCAAAGAGGTTCTGGTAAGTACAAAGGCAAGTTACCTTTTAAGTGTTTTAATTGCGGTGAAGTAGGACATTTTATGGCTAAGTGTCCCCATAAGAATTCTAATAATGTTGAGCAAAAGCAAGGAAAGAAACCATTTCAGAGAAGGAATAAAGCTCAAAGTAAACATAAAGAGTTTCTACACTAATGAGGAAGAAGACTACACTGCTAAAGAAAAAGATATGTCCGAAGATGAAAATGGAAAGGCTATATTCATGGCTTTTGAAGCTACTCAAGGAGATGCAGAAATGGATACCAGAAACAATGAAGATGAAGTAGATCTTGTGGAAGAATTGCTATGTGCTAGAAAAGAAATCAAAAGGTTGAAGAATAGAATTGTAGAAGTGAGGGCTAAAGAAAAGGTATCTCAGGATTTGAAGAAAGCAAAAAAGATGATTGTTGATCTAAAGACCCAGACAAAAGAAGCAAAAAGGATTGAAGAAGTTTTGACCGGAAAGTTGCTATCAAGAGACAAGGACTGTGAAAAGCTGGAAGCAGAAACTGTGACAATAAAAAAAAAGCTTGAGAAAGTGAATCAGTAGCTGCAAATGAAGTTTGGAAAGAGTACTGAAACTCTAGATCAGATATTGGAAAGCCAGAGATCTTTGCATATCAAAACGGGAATTGGTTTTGATGATCAGAAGAACAAGGTGACACAGCAGTGAATGAAGCCTGCAAGTGCAAATCTAGAAGTGACTGGCCCCAAAAGTTCAAGATCTGAAAGAATCATGGCAAGTGATGAAAGCATGACACAGAATGATGGCTTTATTCAAGTTCAGAAGAACAGGAGAAGATCTGGAAGACAAGGATATACAACACTAGGTTCAATTATCCTTTTTTCCGATTATTGTTTTAATTGCAATAATTTTGCTCATAAGGTTATGGATTGTAGAAGAGCTCCGGTAAGAAGAAATAATTTTGTCAGCAGGAATGCATTTGCACCTTTGTATAATTTTAATATCATTTGCTACAAATGCAGCAATTTCAGACACATTGCTAGGAATTGCAGGAGCAATTTTGTGAGTCCAAAATGGAAGGAAAGGATCACAAAGTAGGAATCAAGAATCAAACAAAGTCTGGAAAAAGGTTCTGGAAGAGAAGAAGTCAAAGAAGTCAATGATTGCTCAAACTGTTCTACATGCTCAGAAGGAGAAGAATCTATGGATCATAGATAGCGGATGTTCAAGCCACATGACTGGGGATAAGAGTAAGTTCATGAATTTCAAGAAAATTGAAAGAGGTTTTGTAACTCTTGGAAACAATCCCATTGCTAAAATTACCGGTAAGGATACTTTAAGTCTTGATGGTGGTAGGACAAAGACGCATGGCGTTTTGTATGTTGAAGGATTAAAGCACAATTTGTTGAGTGTAAGTCAAATGTGTGATAAAGGCTATGAGTTATCTTTTAGTGTTGAAGGTTGTGAAATCAAAAAATTAAGTACCGGAGGGCAGTGTTGATGTGTTTTTTGTGACCGCACCAACGCAGAATAAAGTTGCCAACGGCTTCCCTATTCTCTCTTGATCAAAGTATTCCGCACGCTAAGATTGCCAGAAAGTTCATGCGTTCAACTCCAAGGTTCTTTCAGTGCGAATAGGCTCAGTTTGGCTCGATGTGATTTGCTGGTATTTCAAGGGGACTTATGGAATTGTTCGGCAGCGGAGAAAGGAATTCAAATGCTCGAAAGATTTATCTATGAAGTGCGGGTTTCCTATTCTAACCAGAAAGTACTGAATTGAAATGGGGTAAGGTTAAGAAGATTCTAATCTACTCAAAGGTGTGGGATATGGAGCTCAACTTCAGCAAACTCCTAACCGGACTTTGCTTTGCCTCGCATCGGACAGCTTCCACGGAGTCGGTGCAATCTTCAAGGGAGATGACTAAAGATGTTCAAACCACCACTTGACATGAAGATACCATCACAACGACGCATACCATCATTCAAACTGTGATTGAAGTTAAATTTACATGATATTCAGTTAGTTGACCACACAAGAAGCATTCACCATCGACCAAATACACTAGTGGTATGGATAGGCGAAATTAAGCTTAGATCAAACACCACATTCCACGGTTAACATCTACTTGCATGGGAGTAGAAAATTATACCACTTGGGAACTATTTTGCGGCTACCATTTTATTGTGAATGCGAGACCCGAAGAAACCTTGCTAGCTACTCACAACAAAGAGAGCCGAAATTCACCATCAATGAAAAATGCTTTTTATTGAGAGAGTGTTCACGGCTAATTTCTTACAAAGTTTTTAAGGGAAAACTTTCCCTCTTCTTCAAAACTACACTATCAATCCCTAGAAACTAAGCTACTTCCTAAGCTATCCACCTAGTTGTCTCTCTACTCAGACTTCTACTTCTAATTTACTTGTCTAATGAGATACAAATGGGGGACTCCCCCCCTTTATATAGCTAGCCAAGAGTCCCAAAAAGGCGGCTGGGGTTACAATCCAATAGAGTGGCTAAAATGCGTTGCCACCAGTGGTGTGTCAGTTCTCACTCCCAAAAATAGCAAAGGCAATAAATGCCCACAATCAGTCTTCTAGAAGATTCCACTTGTAGACGCGTTCACATTATCCTTGATCTTCTTTCTTGGCGTTGTTCTTTGACTTCTTCCACTTGAGGGTCTTCATCTTTGAATTTTGAAAACGTTTTCCTTTTTCACTAAGTCTCAACACTTAGCCATTTTCTTGCAACTTTCTCCCTTCGAAATTGAAATATAGTCTCGGAGTATTTTCTTCATCACCGCTTGGTCTTGATGTTCCTCCTGCAAAACAAGCAAGGAGAAGAGTATTAGAACACTTCATAATATAAAATCAACTTACTTACCAGGATTTTCATGCGTTCATCGCCTTCACGTTCAAATTCTTCATGCCTTAGCCAAATTTTCAACCCATCTTCCTCAAGGGCGTATCTTCTTTGACAATATTAACTTCAACTGCATCTTCAAGAAATTCATTTCACCAACTGGAGCTCTGACAACCTTGATTTTATTCATCTCTGACTCAAGAAAACTATCTTCACGAAGAATTTGAGCAAATTCACCTAGGCAGTTCCTTTCAAATTCATCGTCTGGAGAATTTTACCTTGAAAACACATTTTCTTCACACTTGCCTTAGAAAATTTTCTCAAATTTTAGGAAAATTTGTCAACCTGGTGCCCATTTGAAATCTTTATCACAAAAACCTTGGCAAGCTGTGGAAGACCTTAAAATCCATTCCTCATCGATAATCTTCAATACCCAGAAGAAAATTTCCTTCAGAACGCGCCAAACTCATGGGTGCACAACGAACGGGTTCATCTAATTTTATTGAATTTTGCACCTTGGAAAAATAACTTTCAACAATTTATTTCATTTCTTCATCCCCGTGAACATCTTGTGTTGTTCTGACTTGAAAATATTTTTGTTGACCCTGTGCAGCTGGCATTCTCTGACTTCACCTCAGGCAATTCACTCGGGCTTCAGGAAAATTCATCACTTCACCAGACTTAGGCGTTTTTCTAAGGGAGAAAATATTTGTGCCTTAGAAAATTTTTGAATCACCCTGAAAAACTTTTGAAAATTTCACCTTGGAAGATTTTATACTCAACCCAACCAACTTGCCTGTGGTGAGAAAAATTTTATTTTGCTTCACTTAGAAAATTTTTCTTGAAGGCGCATCACACTTAATTTATTTTTCATCTGGCAATTTCAACGCCTAGGCATGCATTATTCATCCCTTTGCATTTTATTCTCCATAAAATTTCCAACGCCCAGGCAAAACTCTCGTCACTCATCTTATATTTTATAGCACTCTTGAGGAAAATCACGCCTTAGCACTTCATTTCCACCATCTCACAAGCATGGCATCACACTTCATGGAGGATATATATTAAATTTCAACGCCTAGCAAAAAAAAAAAAATTTCACCACCACACGCCTTAGAACTTTTTCCAGCACTTCAAGAGGGATATTGCCACGCCTAAGGAAATATTTTCAGCATTCTTTAGCATTCACCACCCTTGGCGCACATAGCACTTCAAGAAGGAATTCAAAATTACGCCTAGCATTCATCCTTCCTTTACCACGCCTTGAAACATTCACTTATCTTTCACCTTATTTACCACCTTGTCTTCACCTTTTACACTTTCAACTTGGCGCATTTTGTCATGCAAGAAGGATGACCCTTCAACTTCTCTGTTTTGTCTTCACTTGACTCCATTTGGGCGCATTTCAGCCTAGCTGGTGGATGAAATATGTTGACTTGTTGACTCTCTTCCATCTTGGGCGCATTTTGGCCTTGCTAGTGGATGAAACTCATTGACCACTTTGACTTCTTTGTCCTTGGGCGCATTTCACCCCTTGAGGAGGATAAAAAGCTTTGACCACTTTGACCATTTGCCTTTTGGGCGCATTTCTACCCAGGAGGAGGACGAGTTTGCCTTAGAAATTTTTTATGCTTCTTGCTAGCATGTGGGCGCATTTAGCCTATGCTGAAGGACGAGACACTTTGACTTTCCCTTGACTTTCTTGTGAGTGGGCGCAATTTACTAGTGGAGGAGGATAAATTTTATACTTAGAACTTTTTTCATGCTATCAACCTCCCTTGGGCGCGTTTTGAGGTGGCAAGAGGATGAGACTTAGAAATTTTTAAAATTTTCTCCTTGAGGGTGGGCGCATTTCTCCATGTCTACAGGATAAAATTCTTTGACTTTTCTTTGACCAGTTGTGCTTTGGGCGCATTTTGGCCTGTGTACTGGACGAGCTCAACACTCTTAGAAATTTTCATGCCTTCTCATCAACTGGGCGCATTTTGCCATGGCTGCAGGACAAGCTTCAGACTTAGAATTTTTTTTCTTCGTTTTCGCCAGTTTCCACACCCTGCTATTTATAGTAAGCTCTCTGAATTTTGCACTTCTGAAGCTCGGAACGTCTTGAAATTTTGCGCACTGCATCCTCATAACCTTGTTATCCTGTCGGCACTGCCATTTTCAGCTGACCTGCTATTTTTAGCACATTTATGGAGGTGGTTTACTATAAATGGTAACCTCTTGTTTCTAATAGCTCCATTGCTCCGATCAACTTGAAATTTGGATGAGGTGCTCCTCACCACGTGACCTTACTGCTGACGCTGACGCATGCGCCTGATTTACTATTTTTAGCCAGCTTCCAAATTGACTTACTATAAATAGTAAGTGCTCCGTTTGACTTGAAATTTCACCAGCAGATAGCCTGAAGGATGCTGGTCGCGGTGGTTTACACCGGTTTTTGAAAATTTTGACTTTTTACGCCTATTTTTAGGCTCCGAAGCTGGAAACCCTAATTCGCCCTGCATGTGTATTAGAAGATATCTGTTTGTCTGCGTTTCTGTGGCACTGCGATCAGCTCGTGATTCTGAACTGCTGGGAAGCGGCTGCCGGGACACACCTGCTAAAAATAGCAAGTTCCTTACTGAGTGAGTATCTCCATTTGCATGTCACACCATCGCGAAGCTCTCGAAAAACCCATCAGGAATCATCCGACATGCAAAAGAAACCCTGACATGCAAACCCTAAAAATAGCCTCGGAAGACTGAATTCTGAAAGTGGTCGTCTCATTTTGCATGTTATATCATCGTGAAGGTCTCGAAAAACCCAGAAGGAATATGCAGACATGCAAAGAAAAACTCTGCATCTGAACCCTGAAATTCGTGTCGGAAGCCGGACTGCTAAAAATAGTAAGTTGTCCGTTTTCGCTCAAATTTTGCACGCAAGCAGCCTGATATGCTCTGAATGCCGTGTGACTGTTGGAATTTCAAAAATGCTGATAGACTGCATGTAATTGTGCACTTACTAAAAATAGTAAGTACCTCAGAATCAGATGAAAATTTGTTGAAAGCCTGCTGGAAGCACACTGACAACAACGTTAAGCTTAGTTTTCAATTTATTGACTTTATTTGACCTTGGACTGACCAGAAACGATAAAACCCTAATTTTCAGACTTGGTCAGTTTCACGTTGAAGTTCAAAGACGGGAACGTCCCCGGAAAGACAGACAGCAGAAAAGAGAGACAACAACAAAACGACCGAAAAGCAAAGCCAAAATTAGGGGGGTCCCCATTTGCAATGGGGCGATGTGTGAAAAACATCACAATAGACAGACAGTGACATATATCATCCCAATGAGTTGAATGGACAAAATTGTCTTATTGTGCAGAAAGAAGAGAGTTGGCTTTGGAATAGAAGGTTGGGACATATTAATTTTGATGACATTACGAAGATTAGCTCAAGAGGAATAGTCTGGGATATGCCAAAGATCAAGAAGCCTCAGTCTACCAGCTGCAAACCATGTCATGAAGGAAAACAGACAAGAAGCAAATTTCCTATTAAGGAGACATTTGAGTTTCTCTGACAGAAGTTGGGAGTTATTGCTCCTCCCCTTTAATCAAGAGGAAGCACAGGGTGAGAGAGAGCTTGGTCTCCCTACCGCAAGAAGGTCGGGTGGTCTTGTAGTATATTTCCAATAGTAGTGGAGCATGGAATCAAGGGGAGTCTATCTAGGAATCAAGTTTCCGAATTATGTAGGGTACCGAATATGCAAAAAGGGGGAGAAAGAAGTGTTGACCCTTTGCCGTTGATGTCAAAGGGAGAGAGAGTGAACTCAAAAAGCTACATCTTCCAAGGGGGAGAAACCAATCTATGGGGGAGAAATATCTTTGTGTGTAGCCGGCTGGTTTCATGGGTGGCCCAACATTTTGTTGTTTGCCATCAAAGTGGGAGATTTTTGAACATAGATTGTCATTGATGTCAAAGGTTGCCAAGATTGTTGAACATTGATGAAGAAGGTTGATGTCAAAGATGAAAAAGATTGTAGGAGTACTTGAATTATCATTATATTCCCTTGGGCTTGTCATGTTGTGTCGCAAGAGAGTTACAAAAATATACGTTATATTTATGGCAATATGCTGTGTTAGGAGGTATTAATCATGAAGAAGTTGTCTCATCAATCATATCACTAAATCAAGTTTTATTGACTCGTGACTGCCTTTCGGAGGTTGGTGTGTTTGTTGTATACTTACAATATCATGCATGAATCTATTCACTGTGTTAGTAGTGGTCCGAAAGTTTATACAAATGTTTCAGTCCTGTATTTATCAGGTTCAGTGTTTCTCAAGTCTCCCTTCTGAAGACATTGCAGGCTCTGCAGTTTGAAAGGAGAGTATGCCTACACTTGTTCTATCATATTCTAGAGTTTCTGGAGGATATGTTCAGCATTAAGCAAGTTTGGAGTGATAGAAGGTTCTTTGTGTCTTTCTGTCAATCAGTTGGTGTTCAAGGCATGTGTGGTAACAGCTAGTAACGTGCAGAATTCAAATCTGTCGTGTGGTGTTAAGATAGGACCTACTTAAGATCCCCGTGGTGGTTCATGGCTTCATGTTATTTTGGCAGCAAGAAAATTTGTCTTTGGACCGACTTGTTACACGTTTCATATAGTTTGATTTTAGGTCTGCCTTATGTCATCCTAGTTATTTGCAGATCCTTGGCCAACATAGAAGAGTGTTAATGTAGTGTCAAGTATATATTTCAAATGTTCAGATGCATTGTTATGTATGAGTGTCAAGTAGAATTACACCGGTGTGAAGAAAAGTTGCCTGCAGGTGTAAATTGAAGAGGTGGTGGTAAAGGTTTGCATTCAGTGTGTGTGCCAATATCAAAAGATCATAAGCAATGAGGAAGAGTGTCAGCTATAGCTCTGACACATGTATGTGAAACATAGAAGATCCGCAAACATTATCTTTGTACTTCGGTAGGACTAATGTTCTATTTCTTGTTTTGTTTCAATTGGGGATTGGTGTCTCCAGTGGGTTGGTGCCTACAAATACAATAGGGGATTGTTGTCTTTGGTAGGTTGGTGCCTACTTCATATTGTAAAATTCACTTGTATATTTATGCATTGTTGAGTTGGATTTGGGCAGTAGATCCCAAAAGCTATTCTCACCATGGTTTTTCCCATCTTAGGTTTCCACATATATCTGGTGCTCTCTTGTGTGTTGTATGCTTTTATGTTTTAATTGCTCATGTTGGGTTTGCTGTGATGAATCATACATTCTGATAACAGTGGCAGAGTCAAGAATTTTAAATAGATTTCATCTACCGATTCACCCCCCCCCTCTCCTTCAGACTATTGTTTAGGGTTTCGAGACAATCGTTCAGGGTTTCCAATGATTCTTCCAACACTAGAATCAATAGTAAATGTCACATCAACCCTAGAATCGCTTGAATATGCCCTTAAATGATTCCATGTGATTCTGACCATCGAAATCCAAACCATACTCGTTTCCACAACAAATCACAACCAAATCCAATTTTGAAATGTATCATATCCGAAAATGTAGGGCTTTCTTGCCAATTTGGTAACATAGAATCATAAGATAGAACTTTTCAACTATCATGGTTGGATTTTCATTAATGGAAGATGGTTAAAACATGATCCAAGTTTCCTACCAACTTTGTTCATTTGTTAAATATTGAACGTGACAAAAATCCACAATAACACTTTTAACTAGCACATTAGTAGACAAATGAGCATTTGTTAGTTTCATAGTTGGTTAGGGCCCACGAGCATTCATAAATCCATCAAATTATTAACTGCCATCTCCTAAATTATAAAACAAATATAGATAATGGATGAAGTCTTTTGTTGGGTAGAGGTAGCATCCATCCTGGATCTTCCGTCCGTTTCTATCTCCATATTTTTTTATTCATACGTATTTTATGACTTTTGGTAGGGGTTGTTACTCTTCCAAATTCTATTCTTTGAGTCACATCACTCATATCTCCTCGTGTCTTTGTTATGTTGTAATATTTACCAATTTTGTTCAAGGCTTTTGTCATATTCCATTGCACATAGAGTTTGTTTTGTTAAATATTGAATGTGACAAAAATCCACGATAACTATTTTGATTAGCACATAAGCAAAAGAATGAGCATTTGTTCGTTTCATGGTTGGTTAGGGCCTGCGGGCATTCATAAAGCCAGGACATTAACAACCCACTTTTAAAATTATAAAACAAATATAGATAAGGAATGAAATGATCTTTTGTTGTGTAGAGGTAGCATCCATCTAGATCTTCCACCTATTTCTATCTCCATATTTTTTTGATTCATGAATATTTTGAGACTTCCAGTAGAGTTGTTCCTCTTCCAAATTCTATTCTTTAAGTCACATTGCTCAAATCTCCTCATGTCTTTGTTATGTTGTAGTATTTGTGAAATAATGATGTGATTTTTCATGCCTTTGTGGTTCCATTTGGTCTCAACCTGAAATAAGCTTACATGGTAGTGGTTATAGGCCAAACACATATAAATAGGAAAGATGAGAGAAACCCCAAGGAACATTCAAAGTTCACATACACATTGTGATCAAAAATGTATGTGATCAAAAATCAAGGCTTCAGCCACTATTCTCATATTTATTGTTCATCACAAACCAAAACAGTGGTCAAGTAATCATTGTTTGCCAAATGCAATGTTTTGACAGTCCATTTGTCATCTCCTTCATGGAACCATTGTTTGTCATATTAGGTGATCTTAAAGAATGATACACAAAACACATGCTCCATTGATTCTCTCTTGTTTATTATATGCATGCAAAGCCAAGGTCCTAGCTATATGTGTGTGTTTGGCAACAACCAAATAGCCTGAGAAGGAATCATATATACAAGCTATTATCCATATAGTTCACATCTAGAACAGATTGACAGAATAGCTGCCAACATAAGAACAAATTCGAGTGAAGCACATGGGAAAAACTGATATGCTGCCGTGATCTAATCTTCCTTCATCTCGAACCCCGAAACCCTATAGTTTATAATTAATATTATAAAATAGTTTTAAAATTTAAACTATTATATACTATATTAGGATATTGTTTATTTATTATTAAACTATATATTAATAATTATATAACAAAATTATAAATAATATAAAATTTAACAATTATAAATTAGAAACTTGACAACTTATACAACATTACTAAATATAATTATATTTATTTTTAATTTATAATGTATATATTTAATTTTTCATATTTAATTAAATATATTTTAATTTATATATATATATTTAATATATATTTATGATTTTTATATGTTTTTTGTACGTATGTACCCAAATGTACACAGACCCCTAATTTTTTTTCCGTACTCACATACTTTATTCCAATTCCGTTTCCAATTCGGCAACTTAGTAAATATGAATTGTGAATGACCACAAGTATAGATAAGAAATTTTTTCAAAGCTCCTATGCAAACAGATCAATAATTACACACAAAATCACTCGGAAAAACATAAACTGGGAGTTTATAATACCTATTCATCTAATTGGACCTTGTATACTTAACAAGCAGTAACTAGAATTAGACCTTGTATACCTAACGAGCAGCAACTTGAATTACACCTTGTACGCTTAACAAGCAGCAACTAGAATTAAACTCAATTACTCTTTCAAGACCTATATCTAAGCACAGCAAATACATAAGCATCTACAAAAATATTATCCTATGAATACACAAACAATGGCGTACTGAATTTGGCTTGCATCTAGCTAATGAAAAGTGCATGCTCTGTTGACAGTTACAACTACCAAAGACAATTGGATCTATATTAAGTTCCTTCATGAAGAATCGGGTATCCAGCTAACAAGAATCTTTTGAATCTGTCACCAGCAAACTTAGACCAGCCCTAATTTGCTTTGTATGTTACCCTATGTATTTAAGCATTTGATGATCCAATTATTGAAAAAAGCTAAATGATGAATCATCTTTTAAAGTATAACAAGAGGTAAGTTTTATTGTTAACAAAATAGGATACTTCAAAACAACAAAGCAATACTAGTATATCAAAAATCTCCTATCGTTGCACTGGATGCCAACAACTTACAATATATTCAAAGCAAGAAGGATGTTAGTACATACTCTTCCACTTGGAGGATGTTCAGTAGAAGACTGCATTGAACCATGTGTTCCACCCCTTGCTTTCTGCAAGCTTCTCTGATGTGCTTTATTGTGAAGATTTGAAATACACCATGAAGGAAAAAATAGGAAAGTTCTTGAGAATCTATCCAAAATCCCAAACTCCTTGTACAAATCATTGCCATTTTTGTTGCAGAATTTGGTGTTTTTGGTGTCAATTGCAAAACTGTAAGATTCCTGCAAGTTTCAGATATTAAGAGAAAATACTCAAAAAAATATTTGTAGAACATAAGTATCTTGAAATTTGGTATTAAAGGTTATTGCATTGTTCTTCGAGAAATGAAGGCATAGTACATTGACCAAGACCAGTCTTAATCTTTTAAAAACAATAAACAACTTTCTTTAACAATAATTGTAAGATTTTACCGATATGAGTTTAGGTTATGCCTTAACGAGTTTGCTATGCAACTTATGCATTCTTTGAAAATAGGTTTGAAATCATTTGTGCATGCCCAAGCTAAATGTAATGATACTTGATTTTCCCTAGCATTTGGAAATCTAATCTTTTTCGAAACATGTCTTAAGTCGGTCTGTATTACAAGCTTTTCCTCCTCCATTTCAGAACCTTGAGATTATTATATTGTTTATTACGCAATTTATCAACCAAATAGAGCTAGACTTGCAAATTCATGCAATTTTGAATTCGATTAAACCTATTTTGGCATACCATTGATTTGGAAGAAATCCTATAACCCTTTTCTTTTTCCTTATATAAAAGGAAGAGTTTTATTTAATCACAAAAAAATGTTACAACAAGACTAATTATTTCTACAGAATCCTAGAATTGGTGTATGGCAATGCCATGCAAGCAAGAAAGGAAAGAAATATCCATACCAAAGGAATCAATAGGCACCAATGGAAAAAAAAAAAGTAGAAGTTCAAAAATAATTCAAGTCTAACAAAGGTAAACCCCAAGTTGTGTAACCTGAAAACACATGAATATAACAAGGCATGGAAAATACATAAAACATGAATTCATCATGGGAACACAGAATAAATAACCAGAATAACTATGTTAGTTTCACACATCATAGTAAAACAAATCAAGTAAGTGCTATACAAAATCCAATGCATGAAAATCAAAGACACTTGAGATAATTATGATGCCATTTGTGTTAATGAAGCTAAAGTAGTGCTGAGGAAGACCACAATGTAAAGAGACACTTAAGAGAGGTTATAGAAATTGTGCTACACGATAACAATATTAATAGGGATGGATGATGGATGATTAATAATCCTTGGAAGCCTCTATTTCATGAACTTAAACATAATAATAATTATTCATATTCTGAATAAACATTTGTTTAAATAGATGCATCTTAGGGCTGACTCTCCTCAAAAATACCTAAACAACCAATTAGATCATATATGTAAGGAAAAATGATAGCAAACCAAAAACCATATATTTGATTGGTTACTTCCTTGATAAGGTGTCTTGAAGGAGAAGTGAAGCATTCAAAACAAAAGCTACACGCAAAGTGGTATCCAGAAAAATCATATAAAGTTTACCTCTGAAAATATCCAATCTTTTATATTTCATTATGATGCTATCACCATAAAAAGTCATGGGTTGTGGAAGCATAGTTTCTCAAATACTGGGAATAGTTGGAAAACATCTACTTACCAACCTTCTATAGGGTGTTCGGTCACATTCTGGCCTTCCATAGGATCTTTTTTTAAGGAGAAGAGAATCAATAAGTTTGTGGAGAAAAGGGCACTTCCTAGTGGGAAATCTTGAATTCTTAGGTCTTTTTGTGAGGAGCATTTGTTTGGAGAGCAGCAGCTTCATTTTGGTCCTCTAGTCCAAGTCTTTGCCTATATAAAATTTTGAAGATTGGTACTACAACCCTTGTTACATGGCAGAATTGTTCAGATGTGATTACATATTTGTATTCCTTAAAAAATACATCTAGTCAAAGTTTTAATTTTTTTCAAGTTCTACCATTTAGGGGTTGAAATAACAAAGCTAAACTTGACAACCATTTGACCATCAACAAATGTGTGCATAGAAATTCAACAAATGCTGAGACCTTAAATTGTCTCATTTAAAACCAAAAAAGTAACATCCTTTTCTCTTCCATGGAATACTTTTGAAGTGGATTTAGATGTAGTTTTAAGAACTTATGACTTATTTGGTTTGTTCCTTGGAAATCTTTGTAATCTAAATTGTTGATGTTGCTAACATTTCTTGGCATATTGTATATGTGGAGCAGAACAATCATATATATTAAGTATTGAAGTTTCAATCAGCAAGGCACGGTATTAAAGATCAAGCTCCAAAGTATTTTGAGCCCTTGTTAGCTAACATAGAACTAGCTCCAAAGAATTCTAGCTTTTGAGCAACCATCCAGAACTGGCTCTGGAGTCCCTTAGATGACTCCTGAGCATCACCCAGTCAGCTCCAGAGAGTACTACAAGCCCAATTTTTATTACTTTTGTAACATGGCAGAACTTTAAAGGTGTATCATAACTCCTAGGTACTGTCACCATGCCTTATTTTGGAAAACACAATCAACAGAAAACAACATAATTCCAGGAAGGAAGGAAAGCGGGTATGAACTGGCAGATTATGCTGGTTCAAGGCCTATAAAAGCAAATATTTAATATGGTCAAAACCATCAATATAGCACTCTCCAACACTAGTCTCCTAGAATGTTGGGAGGAGTTGCTATTTTGGTACAACTATATCAATGAAATAAAGGTCATCACCATAAGACTAGGCATGAAGAACTGGTCTCTTGGATGATGACCAAGGTTAGAGGAGTTAATTTTAGGAAAAAGTAGTTATTTTATTAGGAATCTAAGTAGAAATAAATGTCATCAACCCTATAGCATAGGAATAGACATGAAAACCTAGTTCCTTGGGTATTGACTAACTTTAGGAAAGATAGTTATGGGTGTTCTATTATAAAATGTAACTATTCCAACCCTTGAAGATATAGTGAATATAGAAAAAAATAGAGAGCAAGATAGCATATGGGAGTTTAAAAAACCTTTGTAGACTTTTTATTGATCAATGAGAATTTGCAGCACTTGAACACTCTTGCAAGTTTCTTCTTGATCAGTTCTTAGTTCCATTCAGAGGGAGGGGCAAGGGCCCACTCAGCCTGAGGAAGAAGGATCATTTTGTGATGTTTTTAGATTCAATCTATTTCAGTAATTGCTAATCTTTAAGTAATTTTACTTTCAAACTTTCTGTTTATCAATAGTTAGTGTATAACCTCCATAAGTTTTGTGTGTCGGCTGCATTGTTTAGATTTATAGTCCAATGGTTTTGTGATTATTTTATTTTCAGTCATTTGTTTCATATATTTTGAAGTGAATGATTTAAGATTAATTCGATGTCTAGGTTTGATTTGTTTTTATATCAGCAATGTAGAATTTTCATATAAGTAATTTAGTTATTTCTATTTCCTAAAAGGAGTTGTTAATCAAAAGACTTATTTTTGCTATTGCAAATAGCCTTGGACACCGCCTAGATTAACATTATTTAGATTAAACTAGAGGTTCAACGACTCTCATCACTTTTTGTTGCCATTGCCTGGAACTCTAGGTGTTAGAATTTGTTGTTAAAATTGATTTTTGGGATAATGTTTCTAGTAGTTTTTCATTTAAAAATTATATTTCCTTACTATACTAAAAATAAAAAGTTATTTGTAGTGACAACAAACAACTTTTCTGGGATAATTGGGGTAAACAAAAACTAATAGGGATTTTGCCACAATACATTTGTCTAAAGAAGGAATTAGGTTAACAGTCCTATTAGGTGTTTTAAATTTCAATGAATGAAAATGCATAGAGACACTAAAGGAAGATTTATCTGCCAAAACCCCCAACTACAAGCCATAGGTAGTGAATACGAGGTTGGGCAAGAAGAAATCGTCGAGGAGTAATCACAACTCTCATCATTTGAATCCTTGGAATTATCCCCCACAGCAACGCCACCAGTTCAACAAATTTTAGAACAAAACCTTGAGACCAAATCTCAAACAAGCAGTTTTCAAGATACTTCAAAGCCTGTAAAACCCAAGAAAGTCATCTAATGGGATAACATGGTAGACAAAGATAATATTGTAGAAAATATAGGGATTGGTGCAAAAGAACCTTTACTTATCCCATAGCATTAGACCCAAATGAGGAAATTCCTGTGAAAAAAAATATCCCCATTTATGGCTTCAAAGGGCCCTAACCAATTCTTGTTTAAATTCAAAGTGCTTTGTTGAAAATATTATTATGTAACTGATAACTAGAAACTAAAACCATTTCCCTCCATTCTCGAGGATTCAGCAATGTGTTGGCTTATGGGGTTAGAATCAAACTCCATCCATACATGGGCTGAGTGGGAAACAAAATTCCTGGATAAATATCAAGTTTATTAAAAGGTACGAGACCGTAAGAACATGGAAGTCTATCTTGATAGATTTCTCTTCATCCATCACCAATGGGGGAATGAGCTAGATCCGGAGTTGAGCAAAACCATATTTCTAAGAGGATTTGATGATGAGTCTCAAGATGCCTTAGACCTTATGGAGAAAGGAGATGTGAACAAACTAGGAACCTTAAACATTGCGGAGCTCTATCAAAATTACTCATGAAATAGGGCTGGAATTAGACAAGTTAAACAAAGAAATGAACACAATGAGATAGGTCAACTCATGGAGGTATTTGTAAACCTGAAAACAGATATTTTGGTACATTTAAACACAATATTGAATGAAATCCAAGCAAAATCCACAACCAATGAGCCTCTAGCTATATATTGTTTGAGTTCTAGGGACAAACATGCATTTTGCAATTGTCCTCTTGACATTGTGATAAATGTGATTTAATCCCTAGAGTTAAAAATCACATGAAGAAAAGTACCCAATTTGAAAAAGAGATTAACTATGTTTGGCAAAAACAAGGGATATTTTTCCTCACAATCAATACTCAATTCAATTGGTTTCATGAGCCCCTACAAATTGGTTTGCTAATCAGTGGGCTACGCCATGGTCTGGCCCACAACCTCTACTGCAATTGGGGCCATATTCCTAGACTCTACAAGACTGGACTAATCAACCATGGTCAAATCCATAATGGGCTAACCAACCTCAACAACAATGGATTCTTCAGCCAACAATTAAACAGCAATGCCAAGGACAAAGACAATTCCAAAACAAACAACAATCTCTATTGCCTGGTGTTACATCCCTTACATTGAGAATATATGTTTAGTTATGTATCTCGAATGCAATGTTAGTTGCAAGTAACTGCTTTCACGTGAATGTGAAATTGAGAATGAAATGGTTGTTTTATTTATCGCAACTGTAATGTAAACGATCTTTTAATATGCAAGTGATTTTCTTGTTCACGTGAAATTGAATGTGTTTATGAAATTATAATTAAATATTTATATAGCCGTAGAGAACGATCTAACCATAATACTTGTCAGTGGATGCAGGACTGTCGACGCCCCGACGGAAAAGGAAATATCATCAAGGAGAGGTTGTGGTTAATAGAGGATCAAAAACTATCGTCTTCCCATGAGCCGGAATATGATGGTGTAGATTAATCATTACCTTGGCCACTTTTCATTAATTAAATAATTAATCTAATAAGCCAAGTTCATTTCGTGTTTCATCTTACCTTCTCCTTGGGAATTAAGGTCTTGAAATATTTTTAAATTGAGTGCTAACTTCCTAAGCTGAGGGAATATTATAATTCAAATAATGTAAATCAAAATTAAAAGAATATTTTGGGCGATGGTGGGAAAGGTGGTAACTTCTTCACCACCTTGCCCATTTCCTTCCAAAACATTCAAGAAGGAAAACGAAGAGTCAGGCTCAAATGAAATCTGGGTCTTTGGTGTTGGAAGGAATCTCTCATTAGTTTTGCTTTTGGTTTTCCCTCAAGGGTCGGTCGATCAAGCAATTTTCTTCTTTCTGAACTTTCATGTTATCTCTTTTCATGAGTATACTTCAACTCGCCTTCACTAACCGAGCCAAGCTTGTGATTTTTCATCATCCTATTCTTGCAGTTGTAGCTCACATCTTTTGCCATTAAGAATATCTTTTCAACCGCTTGTTGCCATCGTAACATTTCTTAGATTCCTCTTTTCCTAAACCCTGAATTATATCAGCCTGCTTCAAATTGAGCTTGAGATAATATTGGGGTCGTGCGATTAAGTGAGTTGTATTGCTTCATAATCTTTGTTGCTTGAAAATGTTGGAGATTCGACGATGTCTTTTTGATCAATCTTAGCAGAGGTAGCTTGGTCATGTGTTTCTCTTGTTCAGGTATCTTTTGTGGCTCTCTGAGATCTTCATCGGCCTTTGTATTCTCCAATCTTATAGGCATGTAAACGTATCTTTTATATGTGAATAAAATTTAATGTCAAATTGCAATTCTCCTTGTTGAATAATATAAAGCAAAGCAACGTAGTTGCATGAGATCAATACAAATCGAATCTGGTTATCTCTGTTTGATTTCGCTGGCTTTGATACCAAATTTCTTTGTGTTTAATCTTACATTCTTCGTTGGGTTTGGTAACCAATGCCCACCCTGAAGATAGTTATTCACCAATTTATATATTTATTTTCTTCTGTCAGTTTAAGGGTCTAAACCGAGCACTTTGATCCTCTAAATGATGAGCTAGAAATGATTTATGTAACTCTTCTTCTTTTCCAATTTTGTGGTCAAGTTTTGACTTAGATTTAAGAGACTTGTTGGGTTTATAACCAGTATTAATTTTCAATTTTTGAGATCAGGGGAAACTATTTAGATTTTCCCAGATGGTCTCACCCTAACCAAATAAGCCGAATCATGTCCTTGTATACATTTCCCTGCTCTTCGAAGTTCTCTATGGATATATATTTATATTAAATTGAGACCTGGAAATTCATCTATTGGATTCATCTCTTCAATGCATTCTATTATTGGTTAAGATATAACCTAAACCTAATGAAATGAGAATCAAATTTGACATTAAATCATTAATCATGAGACATATGAAATCATGTCGAACAAGGGTAAGAGTGCTAACGGCATAGATGTGCCAGTAATGAAATTGAAATCCTTGGCCAAGGTACGATGCTAGACTCAGCATCTGACAGCCATCAAGTACCGGATGTATCACTGATCAAAGTAATCTTCTAGTTGGGAGGTACCCATAGTGAAGGTTTGATCAAGAGATACAAGTCCTTGACACCAGGCTCAGAGGCATGACGACAGAATGATCCCTGTTGATTACCCTCGTGAAGGGACGGGTTCCTTCAGTCGAAAGAACACAGGAGACTAATAGGTCTTCGGATGGGTGGTAAAGCCCCTAATGATATCTCATTTTCCCATGATGATAGTGTCAAGTTCAAATGCTTCAGCTTCTTAACTGTAAACTCTTGAAACCCTTCTCTCTCTTAAAATATCTGAATTGATTAATTAGCTTAAAAATTGATTAGTTGTTATTTTATTCGGAAGCAATGAAAAGTTAGTTAAAGTTCATTTGTATTTCTGTTATTGGAAATCAGTTAGATGTTTCTTTCAGCTGAATCTGAAACTTAGAAGTTAGTTGAAGAATTGAATGTTATGTATTTGCTTTTATTAGAATTTATTTTCATTAAAAATGCAAAAAAGGAAACCCTAGTTCAAAACAAGTTAGTTGCTTCTTCAGCTGAAAGTTGTTAGTTAGTTTCCTTTCTTAACTGTAGGACAGTTAGAGTATTACACCTGGTCCTACCAACATACACCAAAAACCTCAAAACGAGCATGTAAACCAACCATAGTTTCTTGGTCAACCTATAGCAAATCCAAATAATGTTAGACAAGTAGCCCATATCTACAATGTAGACCAAGAAAAAACAGCTGGGCTGAATCCATAAACTATGACAATATCTAATTACATTCCCAAAAAAAACTGTTAAAACCCTCCTCTCCAACCATTATTGAAATACCTAATGAGGAGAAATAGACTCTACCTGTAAAACAAGCACAAGAGAATGAGACTCCTCAAGGAAACACACTCTCTCTCTCTCTCTCCATCAGTTCCATTTCCAAAATGACTCAAGAAGGAAATATCACCCCAAGAAACATCACATGTGCACGAATCTGAACTAAAACAAGAACTTTAATGTTTAGGCATTGAAATACCATTATTGCAAGCCATAAGAGATGTCCATGAGCTTAACCAAGTTATCAAAGCACTACAATACCCTAAAAACATTCAGATATGAGGCAAATTAGCTGCTTTTTTAGCCAGGAAACTTCTTCCGCCCAAGTATGGAGATCCAGGTAATCTAGTAATAACAATATCTATTGGGGAGCAGAAATACCTATTGTTTTGGTAGACTTAGGGGCTGCTATCAATGTTATGACAGCTGACATTAAAATCCCTATCTCCATTTACTGTTCAGTCAACATCCATTGTGTTGCAAATGGTTGAACGATCAATTGCCAAACCTAAAGGTGTCATAGAAAATGTCCCAGTCACAATATAACCATGGGAATATCCTGTATATTTTATGATATTTGAGCTACAAAACCAGAAAAATGGATATCCATTGATCTTAGGAAGGCCTTGGCTTGCCACCACAGCTACTTTAATAGACTACAGGTCAAGAAACATCACAATCTCAAATGGACTCAATTATAAGAAAATCTCTTTGTATTCACCTGCCAGACCTTCATTGAATTCCCTGATAATGTGTAGGTGGATGAAACTGATGACGTAAGAAGTATTTTTTCCTTAGTGGTGATCACAAGAGAAAAACATGCAAATGAAATAGAGGAAAACTTGAGTGACTATGAGGAAGACAATGATTCTCAAACATCTATCCAACAAAGTATTTTCAATTACGCACAAACCAGCCAGCAGCCCTTCATAACAGCAGTATGTTGCCCTTCAGCAGGAGTTATCCCTCCAGGTGAGGCGTTTTTTAAGGAAATTACAAGCTTCCATATGTTACAACCTCACCCCTATCCTTTGATCTCGCTAATGAGTGAATATAAAAGGGAAAACTTAGTGGATCTTGGCACCAAACAAATTGCAATCCATCCAAGCAAAACAGTGAACATATGCAGCTAGTTGTTAGACAAACAAGAATCAAAATTGTTCGATGTAGTCTACGCACATTCAAACTCCCTTCCATGGGACTACAGTAATATGAAAGGAACCCATCCTTACATTTGCACTCATTACATCTACACAGAAAATGTGAGGCAAATAAGACAGCCCTAGCAAAGAATAAATCCTGAACTAAGGGATATGACTAAAACTGAAAATGAGAAGTTATTAAATGTAAGATTTATATATCCAACTTTGAACAGTCAATAGGTTTCCCGTTGGTCAGGGTGCCAAAGAAAAATGGTAAATGGAGGATATGTGTAGAGTTAAACTATAAAGAACTTAACAAAACTACCTGGAGAGACTACTTTCCCTACCATTCATTGACCAAGTTTTCGATAATCTAGCTGGAAAAATGTAATATCCCTTGACAATCTGATGTGAATTTGCACTCAAGGAATATTGTCAAACACTTCTGAAGCAAACTGAATGCTTGATTGTCTATGGTTTCAGTCTGATGTATTTGCTTGAAGATGATATTAAAGTACTCTAAATGCTTGAAAATCAATACTACAATGTCTAAACAATAATCTAAATGCATATATGACTTCTTTTTGTCTTTTCCAATGCACATTTATGATTTCTATATGCAAAATATGCACCTACAGCCAATTGACATTTTGTCAAACAATTGGCATGCAACCTAAAGAGTGCAATATGAGCAACTATAACCCAAGTGGCATTATTACAACACTTGGTATGCAAACTAGAGTCTAGAAATGAAAGCTACAGCCACAGGCATTTTATCAAACACTTGCTATGCAATATAAATGTTGACTTTCAGCTAGAGGCATTAAGACAAACAGTTGTCTTACAAACTGAAATGAATGCTACAGTCAAGTGCATAAAGACAACAATGATATACAACTTATCACCCCTTTATTTGATATGCCAACTCTAGTACAATGTTGAATCAAGTGGCCAAGACTCTCGGCATTACAACATGATCAAAGTGTTATCAAAATACTGATATAAATATGCATCTACAGCTGCACAATAGCAGCGACTCATATGACTGAAATGATTATGCAAAACTACACTTGAAACATGAGAGAACCTGGTGCAAATGAAGCCCTCGAAATTGATGAAGCAATGGCAGCCTTGTATATGCAAAATCGAGCCTTCTCCAAGCCAAATCGGACCAATGATGGAGCCGTCCCTATTTTTGACTTGCTGCTGATGTAATAAATTAATTTCTGCCTTCAAATAACCTCCAGCAGCATAAAGAATATTCGTCTAACCTTCTTCATAAGAGCACTCCAAGTAATAAGCTAAATCGATGCAAGAAGAAGCCTTCATGAACAAAATCGTGGCTCCAAGAAACTGAAAATGATGACTGTAAATTTAATACCAGATCTTTATTTATTCTCCAATCTGCAAATGCAAAACTCTAATGAATTCTATAACTGAAATGCAAAGCTATCTCCAACTCCAAATCGAACTCTTCACAAGAATTGGCCCTTGGCCACAAATTTGGTGCAATGAGAAATCTGATGATATTTCACACCCTCAAAATTGCATAACCAATGAGAGTTTTCGTTCCCAATGGGTGGAAATGGCAGAAACCCTAGTTGGCTCCTTCACCAAACAAGTTCTTCAAATCAAATAACAATTTCCTAGATGATGAGACAATGGTTGACCTCACCTATTTATTCTTTTTCACCAAGAGGTCGGCCCACAATCTAGAAGCTTCCAAAAATAATATAATATTAAATTATACTTACACTTTATTATAATAATATAAAATATAACTCATAAAGTGCAAATATGTTATCCAACACAATATGTTATCCAACGATATGTTTTCTAACACAATGTGTTATCAAACAATACGTTACCAAACAGTGTGTTGTCCAACATCCAAAACATCAAATGAACTCCTAAATCCACGAAGTGAGCCAACCACAACCAAGGTAACTACCATGAAGATGACCCTCTAACTTAGCTCCTTAGCCTACGAGAGTCAGGAATAGGCTAAACCCTCAGAAACTGATGTTCACGAAATTAGGGACATTACAAAAACACTAATTATTTGCTGGATGGATTCAGTAGGTAAAATAAGAAACAAGTAGCACTAGAAGATCAAGATAAGGTCACCTTTCCCTATCCAAGGGGAACATTTGCATAAAGAGTTTTTACCTTTCCAATTATGTAATGTACCCACTATTCAACGCGTAGTGCTTTTTATTGTAATGACCTAGGGTTTGATAGTTAGAGATCGCCAAGGAAAACAATTAAACCTAGTGCAGTCACCCACAGCAGACAATGCAGAATTTGAACGCAGATCTCAATCTATAATAATATTCTCAGAAATGATGCAGACAAACTGATTTGTTTCCTAATAACAGGATTGAAGCAGGGATAATTGAACAGCAAAATAACGAAATTTTCATAAGCATACATAGGTCTTGCAGCCTATAGGCAGTAGAACTGTAGGCACATGTGGACACTGTCATGCCCCCGCAGCTACAGACCAGATCGCGCAATCCAGTTGGAAGCACTAATCATTGAAGACTGAGAGTTAATGGGACATAGCATGCAGATCAACCCTCAGCAACAGGGAGAAATCATAGAAGAAATCGAATTTATAAGGATAATATTAATATACATTAATTATCCTTTAACCGATAACTACAAATGCAACAAAGGGACGTGCCTCAAATGAAGAGGCATAGCGATTAAAAGGCACTTCTATTTAAGAGACATGACCATCCGCCATCATTGGTATAAATGGAGAATCATTTTCAATGCAAAGAGGCATCGATTGAGAAGAGAGGAAGAAACCAATCAGCAAAGGGAAATCAGTCCAGTTTCAGCGCAGCAGATCTCTATTATCAGACATACATAAATATTCAAGGGTATATTAGATATTTTCTGCCAATCGTTGCTTTACATCTGCAAATATATTGCTTATGAATAATAAATAATATTTTAGCACATGTTCTTGTGATAGAATATGTGATATGCTTGATTGTCTGAAACCCACCTTGTAGGAAGGGCCTGGGGTGGAGTGGTAAACAAGGCTAAGTAAGGGCCATTCTAAAGTTGACCGTAATGGCTCCTAGGACCAGAGGGCACTTACACAAAGAACCAATAGAGCCCACTAGCAACCCCCACCAAATTCCACAAGATGGCAAGTGTCTTTAGGGGGTTGAGACATTGATGGGGAAAGTAGGTACAAGCCGCCAAGGGAAAGGGCTGTGATATACACCCTCTTAGGCTTGGTATAGAAATGGCGTTGGGTGGGCCCATCATGTCCCTTCTCCCAAAATCCTAATATGCTTGCATTATTGATAATCTATGGATGTGATGTAATTGCCTAACTCTAATAAGTAAGCATAAATAAATAAATATATCTTGCATATATTGTTCATGTGGTAGTTGCAGGATTCAAACCCAGGATTGCATTATTAAGGAGATATTTTAATTGGTAAGACGAATCCTAACCCTTGTTGCTGCAATTTGTGTTTAGTAGGAAAATTCTAGGGCAAATCAGGAGAGGGACATTACAATTGGTATCAAAGCATCTTTCCTGCCATCATATGAAAGGTAGTTGATGCAAAATAGCCAAAGGGCCCAAAGAGCTTTAGAAAGGGAAAGAAGAAAGCTTGCACCAAGCAACACCCTGAGCGAACAAATAAGCAATGAATTGAGAACCTTTATGGAACAAACCACTCAAGCCCTCATGGAACAAAACGAGAGGAATGAAAGAACCACCCAGCTTCTCCTCCAAGCCATTCAAAATATGAGTAGCAATAATGGAAGGGAAGCTAACTCTAATCACTCCAAGAATAATAACACCATCTCCCCAAGGGTACCCAACCTTAGGCTAACAAGACCTCCCTTCCTACCTAGGGAAGAATGCATGGAAGAGAGAGAAGAAAATGAACCACCCACGGATAATGTTGATGGAATCATGGAAGCATACAATAGACTTGACCCCGAATTTAGGAGAAATGTCTCTTTTAAGGACTACTATGATGCCAAAATGAGAGCTACCCCTAAGAAGAAAAGAAAAAGGCAACACGACAAAAACCTAAAGGAAAGGGTGAGCAAGATAACCCTTCCTAGTTTTGATGGAGCAGGAAAATCCATGGCACGTTCATGGGTCCAAAAATTGGACACTTATTGTTCACTAAGCCCCCATGATGAAGGAAAATGCCATTAAGTTTGCAGTGCTCCATTTGACGGGAATAGCCCACGAGTGGTGGCACCATGGCCTTATTACCTAAGGTCATCAACACATAACTACTTATGACAAGTTTACACAGAAACTCGTCAAAAGGTTCGATCAAAAGAACCCAAAATGGTATTTCAAAGAATTAACCCAACTTAGGCAGCAAGGAATAGTGGAAGAGTTTGTCACTGAATTCCAAAAATTGGCAATCATGGTACCCAAGATCTCTCAAGAAAGACTCACCTACTTATTTGTGGAGGGATTGAAAGAATCAATCAAGAGCATAGTAAGTGCCCTAGAACCAACCAACCTAGAGGCAATTCAAAAGGCAATGAAATTTGAGGATAACCCATCAAAAGACAACCCCAAGAGCTTTAACACACCCTCCAAGTACCCTCATAAAGATGAAAGGCATAAGAATGAACAAAAAGAAAGATCATACTTTCATTGTAATGGGAAATGGGAATGTGATCATGAGTGTCAACAACTAGATGACCTAAAAAGGAGGAATTTGTGCTTCAAGTGCAAAGAACTCTGGGAATGTGGCCACAAATGTGGAAAGGAGGGCTGCACTCATAAGATAGAAGCAACCACCAAAGAGGAAGTAAAACAGAATCCTAGCAAAAAAGCAAGGTACAAAGATGAAGAGCATGTAACTTTAGCCACCATCTCTCAAACTTCCAAACATCACCCATTCTGAATTAAAAGCACCCTCAAAGGGCATAGGGTTATCACTCTCATGGATAGTGGAGCATCCCACAATTTTATTGATGAGAGGCTAGTTGCAAAAAGGAAGTTGGGAACTGTGAAATTTAAGGGATTTATAGTAGCCACTGCTATGGGAGCTAGGGTTCAATGCACTAAAATAGTTCCCCAACTAGAAATGACCTTAGGGAAACACCCCATTAAAGAAGATTTCTATGTGGTACCATTAGATGTTGATGTAATATTAGGCACTCCTTGGATATACTCCCTAGGGTGCTTCATGTTTGACCTCCCAAACTTGACAATTTGCTTCCAACATGAGGAACAAGAAGTCACCTTGAAAGGGTTACCCAATGGATCTCCAAAAGTAGTCTCCTGCAGAAGAATGGAAAGGATTTTTAGACATGGGCAAGGAGAATGGGCTGCACAATGTATGATCCTCGACAAGATCTACTCACATGGCAAAACAATTCACATTGACATCCAACCAATCTTGAGCGAACATAAGAAAGTATTTAATGATATTCCACCAGGGCTACCCCCAAAAAGAGGATTTGAGCACACAATAGAATTGGAAGAGGGGGCAAAACCTGTAATCACCACACCCTACCAACACCCCCACAAATTCAAGGAAGAGATTGAAAAAACTATTAAGTAACTACTAGAAATGAATCATATTCAACCTAGTTCCAATACCTTCACATCATCCATGGTACTAGTCAAGAAAAAGGATGGTACCATGAGAATGTGTATAGACTATAGGGCTTTAAACAAGAAAACAATCAAGAACTGTTACCCTATACCAAGAATTGATGAGTTAATCGACGAACTCCATGGAGCCAGATACTTCTCCAAAATTGATTTGTAGTCAGGGTATCATCAAATAAGGATGAGAAAAGAAGATATTCCTAAAACCGCCTTTCAGTGTCATTATGGGCATTTTGAGTTCTTAGTCCTACCTTTTGGACTAACAAATGCCCCAGTAATATTTCAATCGTGTATGAATCATATACTCTGGAAACAACTAAGAAAGTTCCTACTCATATTTTTTGATGGCATTCTTATCTACAGCAAGACATGGGAAGAACATCTCAAACACATTGAGGAAATCATAAACATTTTGGAACACGAATCCTTGTATGCTAAAGCTTCAGAATGTGAGTTTGGCCTGGAAGAGATCCTTTACCTCGGTCACAAGATCAATGTGGAAGGGGTAAGTGTAGATGAAGAAAAAATTACAGCCATTAAGGAATGGCCAAAACCCAAAACCCTAACACAACTAAGGGGCTTCGTGGGACTATGCAGTTACTATAGACGCTTTGTAAAAGGATTCTCCAAAATTGCCACCCCACTCACAGACTTGACCAAAAAGGGAGCCTCTGTATGGAGTGAAATATCTCAACAGGATTTCTAAAGACTAAAGGAAGCAATGAGTTTGTGCCTTGTTTTAGCTATCCCTAATTTCACCCTACCCTTCGAACTGCAATGTAATGCATCTAGGGAAGGGATTGGAGCAGTCCTTATGCAAAATAAGCATCCCATTGCATTTGAAAGTTGCAAACTCACTAAGACTGAAAGACACTACTCAATTTATGATAAAGAGATGCTAGCTATCATGCATGCCTTAGCAAAGTTTCGACAATACTTGGTTTGCGGGAAATTCAATGTCAAGACTAATCACTTTAGCCTAAGGTACTTTATGAATCAAAAGGACCTAAAAGACAGACAGCAGAAGTGGGTAAGCAAAATGCAAGCTTACGATTTTGATATTGAGTACATGAAAGGGACAAATAATGTTGTACCAGTTGCTTTATCAAGACGGCCCTATTTGAACACCCTAACAAGTATAGCCACGGATTGGAAGAATGATATCATTGCAGAATGTGTCAAAGGCCCCCGAGCTAATAATATCCTTAAAGGAAATTTACCCAATGAAGAGTACAAAGTAGTAGAAGAGCTTATCCTATATAAAAATAGGATATTCCTAGTGCACAACTCAAAAATGAAGGAAAAAATCCTTAAGGAATACCACGACAATCCTTTAGCTGGCCACCAAGGGTACTATAAAACTTACAAACAGGTGCGGGAGAGATACTCTTGGAAAGGACTCAAGAAAGATGTCCTAAAGCATGTACAAGAATGCATGCCCTATCAAAGAAACAAAATTGAGCAAAGCCATCCAATAGGACTTCTACAACCTTTACCCATTCCAAATCAAAAATGGGAAAGCATCTCAATGGACTTCATAACAGGATTGCCTAAAGTTCAAGGGAAGGACTGCATTTATGTAGTAGTGGATCGACTCACCAAGTATGCCCACTTCTTCGTGATATCCACTAAGTATCGAACTCCACAAATAGTGGAAGTATTTTTCAAAGAGATCTTTAGATTACATAGACTACCAAGGAACATAATCAGTGATCGAGACAGTTGATTCCTTAGCCAATTTTGGCAAGAGCTCTTCCGATTAGCAAGGACCGATCTTACACCCAGTACAAGTTACCACCCTCAAACGGATGGACAAACCGAAATCGTTAACAAGTGGTTAGAAGGATATTTGAGGAATTATGTCACCGGCCAACAAAATGGATGGGTAAAATGGTTGCATCTTGGTGAATATTGCTACAACACTACTCATCACATGTCAATCAAGATGAGTTTGTTCAAAGCATTGTATGGTTATGAACCAACCTCCTTTGAAAGTTTGATTTCACAAGAAAGTCAAGTACCAGGGGCAAAATATTTTGTACAACAAAGTCTAGACATTATTAATACCCTCAAGGACAATTTGCATCAAGCACAAAATCAACAAAAGATCTATGCTGATTGGAACCGCACTAAGAGGACATTTGAAGTTGGAGAGTTAGTATTCTTACAGCTACAGCCATATAAGCAGTCATCCATCAAGATAAGCAGAGAAAAAAAACTAAAACCCCGATTTTATGGACCTTATAAGATCCTAAGGAAGATTGGTCAAGTAGCTTACGAATTGGAGTTGCCCGAGAATAGTTGTATTCATAACATCTTTCACGTCAAAACTGAAGGTGTTAGGGCAGCAAGTTGCCCCATGTTTAGAGTTAACCCCACTTGATGATGAGGGCAAACTAATCTTGGAACCTGAAGTAGTTCTCAACATGAGAGAAAAGCAATTAAGGAATAAGACTATCCCTAAATTTTTTATCAAATGGAAGGGCTTACCCCGAGGAAGACGCTACATTGGAAGAAATCTTCAACCATCCGAATCTAAAATTGCTTGAGGACAAGCGAATTTGGGAGGGGAGGACTGTCACGCCCCGACAACTACAAACCAAATCGCGTGATCCAATTGGACACACTAATCATTGAAGACTAAGAGTTAATGGGATGTAGCGCACAGATCAACCCTCAACAACAGGGAGAAATCATAGAAGAAATCGAATTTATAAGGATAATATTAATATACATTAATTATCCTTTAACCGATAATTACGAATGCAACAAAGGGACATGCCTCAAATGAAGAGGCATAGCGATTAAAAGGCACGTCTATTTAAGGGACATGACCATCCGCCATCATTGGTATAAAAGGAGAATCATTTTCAATGCAAAGAGGCATAGATTGAGGAGAAGAGAGGAAGATCTCGATCGACAAACGGAAGTCAATCTAGTTTCAACGCAGCAAATCTCTATTATCAGACATACATAAATATTCAAGGGTATGGTAGATATTTTAGATATTTTCTGCCAATCATTGCTTTACATCTACATATATATTGCTTATGAATAATAAATAATATTTTAGTATATGTTCTTGTGATAGAATATGTGATATGCTTGATTGTTTGAAACCCACCTTGTAGGAAGGGCCTGGGGTGGAGTGGTAAACAAGGCTAAGGGCCATTCTAGAGTTGACCATAATGGCTCCTAGGACCAAAGGGCATTTATGTAGAGAGTCGACAAAGCCCACTAGTGACCCCCACCCAATTCCACAAGATGGCAAGTGTCTTTAGGGGGGTTGATATATTGATGGGGAAAGCAGGTACAAGCCGCCAAGGGAGAGGGCTATATGGTATACACCCTCTTAGGCTTGGTATAGAAATGGCTTTGGGTGGACCCATCATGTCCCTTCTCCCAAAATCCTAATATGCTTGCATTATTGATAATCTATGGATGTGATGTTTTGCCTAATTCTAATAAGTAATCATAAATATATATATAATGTATATCTTGCATATATTGTTCATGTGGTGGTTGCAGGATTCAAACCCAAGATTGCATTATTAAGGAGATATTTTAATTGGTAAGACGAATCCTAACCCTAGTTGCTGCAATTTGTGTTCAGTAGGCAAATTCTAGGGCAAATCAACAGAGGGACATTATAGACACCTTAAACTTAGAATGTAATGTGTTGCGCAGGCCTTCAAGGGTTGTCCTAGAGCAGATCGCTCACTTCCAGTGACAAGAAATGATTTTATTGTAGTTTGCTACCAGTAACACTTGACCTAAGTTTGTTGCACCTTATAATAGATGCGTTGGGTGAATTTAGAGGATCCCGGGCCAGATTTGGACCTTCAACCCCTGATAATATCGAATCTACCTCAATACTCCAAAGGTGGTCACTGAGTTTGACTCTCCTGATCTAGGCAGATATCCTTCCAATGTCACTCCTTTACCTAAAACAAGTAGTTCCTATTAAAGTCGATTTGCCTCTCCAAAATAGTGGACCTTTCGCTTAACCTGAAGTGTTTGACAGTGGAATTAGCAATCTGCAGATATCCACTATAAGATTTAGCAGTCACAAATCACTTAAAGGACAGATAGATGAGGTAGGGTTTTCGTCCTAACCTCAGGTCACCCTACAGAGGTTTTCGTCCCTGCCAAGTAATGGCATTGACTCAACTCCAAATAAACTCTTCCAAGCATGACCTTCAAAACAAACAACCTCTCCTTTTAAACCCAATTGAGCGCCACAATTTAATTACTTATTGGCACCAAAATTCAATTTAAAATTTGGCGCTAGGATTTAATTTAATTTAATAATATATTATTTATTTATTTTAGGCACCCAAATTTAAATTTATTTATTTAATTAATTTTAACATCTATTTATTTATTATATATATTAAATAGTGGTGTTGAACACCTTTTAGTTCGGCTATCTTTTCAAGTCGGCTAAAAAATTTATAGGGACATGACAATCCCCCCTTCCCAAATTGGCTTTACCCTCAACCCAGCTCAAACTTGGATGCTTGAAAATCTCCATTCCTTCCCATATAGCATCTTCAAGCGGAAAATTTTTCCATTTCACCAAATATTCTAGAATGACTTTGTCTCTTAACTTATTTTCCATCATATCAATGATGGCTTCGGGCTCCAAAACCAACTTCCCTTCATCGTTAAGTGGAGGTAACTCTAAGGAGGGAGTAACCTGCTAACCCAAGGCCTTCTTCAAGCATGACACATGGAAAATGTTGTGAATTCTACTGTTCACAGGGAGTTCAAGTTCATAAGCAACCTTGCCAATCTTCCTTATTGTTACATCCCCTCTATCTTGAACATGATTACAGCAATATCTTGAACATGATTATGGCAATGAAACTATGGTTGTTATGTTAGTTATGATTAACTGCTTTACATGAGAATGTGAATTGGGAAAAGAGTTTTTAATTTATATGTTGTAACTGCAAATATGAACAATTTTCTTATGTATGTGGGAAATGAATGCATTGATGAGTTTATATTTAAAATATATATACACGTTGAGAATGATCTAACCCTAATTCTTTGTCAAGTGGTTGCAGGATTGTTGACACCACAAGGCAAAGGGAAATATCATCAAGGAGAGGTTGTGCTTGAGTTGCTTGTTGCCTGCTTGAGCTACTTGCTTATGTGCTTGAGCTACCTTAGTTACCTCCTCTAGACAATGAAGGACAACTTATCTTAAGAAACAGAATTTATCATTAACACCAGAGAAAGGAGATTAAGGAACAAGGTCATCACCGAGTTCCTAATTAAATGGAAGGGACTCCCTGAAGATGATGCTACATGGGAAACAGAAGAAACTATAAAGGCCTTTAAGGATAAAAATCAAGAACAACAAAACATGATGTCTCTTGATTAAAACAAGAGATGTACTCTTGGATGTAAAACTTTCAAACAAATTAATAAGATATTCTTTTTGTATGAGCACAAGACTTGATAATATGCGTATAAAGGCTTAAAGACTCGATAAGACTCCAAAGAGAGGAATCCAGAAGAACTGGATAAGACTCCATAGAGAGGAATCCAAAAAGCCTAGATAAGACTCTATAGAGAGGAATCCAGAAGAACTGGATAAGACTCCATAGAGAGGAATCCAGAAGATTTGAAAGAAGATTAGTTAGATGAAGACCACCATACCAGCCAAAAACATCACGAGATCAAGGAAGAAGGAACTTATGAAGATTGTTTGAGGGCAAGCAATGTCAAGTGGGGGAGACTTGTGATGTCCCCATCACAAAAGAAAATCTAAGATAAGTATACATTTAATATATTTATATATTTGCATTCAAATAGAGTAATCATTATAGAACATTTTCATTTAACTCCTATATAAACATGACTAACTTCGGGACCATTGGTGACAGATGAGAAGAAAAGATCCTAGAAGAAACTAAGATGTTTTTGCTTGAGGACATGCAAAGTTGGGAGGGGAGGACTGTCATGTCCCCGAAATTAGAACACTCTAAGATACAAATAAGTGAAAATGAATAACACAATATATATTAAAATTATAAAAGAAAATATTATCGTTTTAATATATTTATAATTACAATCATCATAAGATAATATTGTGATTATAAATATATATCGACGATACACAATAAAATACATTAATATAAATACTATCATAATTATCAAATAATTATTAAGAGATAATATTATAAATATTAAAATATACATTTAAATAATAAATATAAATAATACTATAAATAAATATAAATAATATTACACATCAAAACAAAATAATAAAATGAATATAATTTGAGATATCATTAAGGAATGTTTAACTAAAAGTCATGTCCATTTGTGGGGTTATCTCTATTCAAAGAGATGCCTCTCTTCATGGAGGTATAAGGATATAAAATAAGGAGTGGAAGATAAGGGAAAGGGATAAGATATACACATCAGATTTTAAGAAGAAGATACAAGAGTAAAGGAATGAAGATGTAAAAGGAGATCTATCAATAGTGTGTAGAGAACAATAAAATAGAAATTAGAAAGGTTTGGAATTAGTTTTCAAAAGGCAGCAATCATTTCAAAAGGTTGTGTCCTTTCTAATGAATGTCTCTTTTCAAAAAGATACATCTTCTCATTTGAATGTGAAGATATAAAAAGGGAAAGAATGAGATATGTATAGAAGGAAGAGGAAATAGAGAATAGAATGGGAAACAAGAGATAAAATATAGACTGCAGATCATCTGAAATTTATAAAGACAGGCAGATGGAAAGTAGATAAGTATTTTATGAATATAAGGAGATAAGTATTTTATGAATTTAAATAATAAGTTAGATAAATGTTTGTACATTTAAATAATGATGTTGATAAATACATCATGGATTTAAATAATAGTCTAATTAATAGTAATTCATACATGATGCTATTTATTTAATGTTATCTATTTCTTTATTGATTGCATGGGGAATAATAAATCATGCATGCTACTAGTTATCTTATAACATTGTTGATATGTTATGCTCCATTGACATTATTGAATGTAATTACATATATATATAATACAATTATACAATAAAGATACTTGTAGCAATTATTGAGCCTTATAAGTAATTGTGATTATTTGATAGAAAAATGAATAAATTTATGAATGTCTTTATCCTATGATTGATAAGGAAAAGGAGAAAAAGAATGCAAAATGGACACTAAAGGATATCTTCAAAAAATCAAGGCAGATTTAGGGTAATCCCAAATCGGGGACATTACATAAAGGATCCAAAATTATCATCATGCCATGAGTGGTGTAAGATAGCTATTTTGAAAATCATAACCTTGGTCAAATATGACATTTAATTAATTAGTTAACAATTATCGTATAATTCTTGGTGTCATATATTTCAATTTGAGCGCACCTTGGGAGATATTATCATAAAATATATAAGTTAAAAATTAAATGACAATCTCTTGAACCGATGGTTAGATAATAAAGTTTAATTAAAAGAATTAAGAAGGGAGAACGTGTGGGGGTGAGGAGGTAACTCCCGCCACCTTGCCATCTCTCTTGAGAAACGTTCAAGAAGAGGAATTCATGCAAACACTTTAGGGAGTCTCGTCTTGTTTTGGCTTTGGGCACTTGAACATTAAATTTCTCGAAGAGCTTGCTATCTCATCTTTTGGCTTTCGTTTTCTTCAAGAGAAAAAACCTCTGTCAGTTCCGGCATTCAATTGTCTCACTTCCTCTTTTCTTTTCTCGAAATCATTTCTTAGTAGTTGGCATTCTTGAGTTCAATATCATTATTCAGTCCCGCATTGCTCTGTTTTGTCAATCCATCTTTCCACTCTGTCATCTCCTCTCTTCCAATGGTTTCCTTAACAGGCGTCGATCTTAGTTAAAATCCTTTGTCGAGCTTAGCGTTGAAAGCTTGGTTGTAATCTTTGAGTCTTCTGTATCGAGTGGTTATAACTAGAATTCTTGGGCAAGCCGTCACTAAATATTCTCAAGCTGATAAAGACTTTTGTGGCTACATCGTCTTGTCCAAATTATTGGAGAGAAGATTTTGGAGCCCTTCAAGCTATCGGCCGTCATATACAAGCATGTAGAAGAGTCTTATTTTGTAGAAACTCTACAACGAAAGGATTTATATATGTTTCTAAAAACCCTTTGAGTAGGAAGGAAATATCATTGAATCATTTGTCTTTTATAAGTTTATTGAAAACAGGTCATTTTAAGTCACGTCTCAGACCCTGATGCAGGTTGCTTTTGGTTTTGTGTGGATTTGTTATATGACTGGATGTGTGTGGTAGAATAATAATAAATATTATGGTGTTTTGGTGTGATGATATATGAAAGTGTTTACTTAAATTATGAAAAGTTGAATAGTATTGAATGTGTTTTACTTTGAAGATGAAGCAAAATAGAATAGAAATATTTGAATTTATGTATTATATTGCTTGATTTATATCTTTATGTGATACTAATTTAGTTATTGTTGTGTGCCTGAGTGCACTTGAGATGTAAGAGGTCGAACACCAGGGGTGTGATTAAGGAGAGGAGGTTAGCTTCTTGACAAGACAGAGTAGGATGTTCTCTCGATCAAACACATGCACTTAGATTCATATAAATTGCATTTAGGAATGATAATTTTTATATGTCTATTTTATTATTTACAAATAATTAATGATTAGACAAATTAAAAAAATAAGCATGATAAAGTAAAGGAATTAAATTTTAGTCATAGTTAATTATAGATTTTGATCTAAATGCTTATGCATTCTATTATTCTTTTAATTTGTGTTAATTTTTGAGTTAATAAGTTAATTAATAGTTAGAAGATATTTATTTAATTATTGGGTAAGTATTTTCCAAAAAGGGGAATTTACATTAAATTAAATTAAAATGTTATTTTTATTCCATCTGAGCATGGGAAATGGAAAAGATAAGTATTATTTTATTCTTATTTTAAAATCTAATATTTTTCAAGATTAGGGTTGGGGAATAAAGAAAAAGAAAAGAGGGGTAACGGAAAAACCTACCTTTCTTGATGTTTTCCGGAATTGCTCTGCAAATCCATTTTCACGGCTTCTGGATAGTTTCATGTTTTGTCTTTAGTTTCCAATAGTTTAGAAAATAGAAGAATAGAAGAAAAGAAAGGAGAAGAGGAGGGTCCTACAGGAAGGAAGTTTCAGAGAACACAAGAAGTGGAAGTGGAAAAGAGGCATCTTCAGCTGTCAAATTTTTTTCCAGGTTCTCCTTCTTAATTTTCTTTTATTTCCTTAAAAGTTCCAAATAAGAGGAAAGAAATTTGTTGTGTGTGCAAAACCTCTATGTTTGTTGTGTTTTTTGAAAAAAATACTTCAATGAAGTCTATACATTATTTTCAAAATTCTTTATAAAATTTTAAAGACAATTTTGTTTCTCTATGTCTCATTCAGAAATATTATTTCTTTTTTAATAAATCTCTGAGAACAATATGATGCCAGATTGTTTGATTATTATAGATATATATATATATACATAAATTGAACTCTGTGCTAAATGGGATGCTTGTGCATTCAAATGGAATTTGAATTTAATGGATGGCGAACCTATGTTTATATATTTTTTTATTGTTGTGGTTATTCATGAAAGAAAATGGGCGACTGGGTTTCCCCAGCTATGCCCTCCGCATAAGGGAAGGGATACGTTGTGGGGGAAAATGCTCCCTCCATAGGCTGCAGCCTGTGGAGGAAGTGGTGCCCTCCATAGGCAGTGCCTACCCATATGGGGGGGCGTAAGCCCTATGTATATTATATTCTCTCTTTTAAAACTATATGAAGATCTTTAAAACTACTTTTTCCCTATAGATTTCATATGAGAAACAACAACATACGTGTTTGGTATATAGTCTCATAATGTATATATATATATATGCTATGTATATATACATACATACATTGAATTGTGAAATACATTTATTTCTTTGAGAAAGTTATTTTGTATAAAATATTCTTGAACTAAATATATATATAATGTATATATATACAAATATATACCACATATATCAGAAACATAGATCACAGGATTATTTATATATACGAAAAAAAGAATACATAAGGTTTAATTGGAAATCCACAATGGAATAGAATCTCACATTTTTTTTTTATTATTCTAAAATTTTTAGAGAATGTATATAATTATATATAGGTAATCTACAACTAGTATTATGCCATATATATATATATCCATATATAAAAATACATATATAGGTCATTTTTATATTTGAAAATAAACAAGATAAGTAAAATAGAGATGGATAGATATGGATTTGGCTAATTACAATCACTATTATATTGTAAACTGGAAGACATTTACATTAAAATTATTACCATATTGCTGAATTTCATTTCGTGTGTACTCACATGCTACAAAATGGGAATATACTTATAAACTAGAGAATTTAGGAATTCAAAACACGAAAATATATATATATATACACAAACACATTAAGGCATTTTAGACCAGATGATATTTACCGATATATGCATTTATGAATAAAAAGTGAGTGAAATTATTCTCTTTTCTTTTAATTTATTATTCTTTTTCATAAAAGTGTAGACATACTCCTACTAAATAAGAAAGTAATCTGTAAGCTAGGTTTTTACCCCATACTTATAAGGCTAGTTAAAGTAGTTTTATTTTCCTGAACTCATATAATTTACTTACTTTGATCAAAATATTTAATTAGAAATGTGAACTTATAGATATACTCTTTCCAAAAGGCCAAATTTAGATTGTTTTGAAAACATAGAAAGTGACTTGCAAAAACCAACTTGTGATCAAATTTTCACTTAAGTTAGTGTGTTAATGTAAAGTTATTTGTGAACCTTGAGTGAATCTTGTAATTGTTAGAATTCCTTTGAAGTTGAGATGTGTAAAATAGAATGAAAACCTAGATGGAAAATGTATTATTTATTGTTCTTTTGGGAAACTTCCAAGACATGATGTCGAAGGTGGATCCACAAAGATGGTATTTTTACCTTTTCTAAAACTATCATTTAATTATTATCTTTCTTGGCCAAGCACATGCACCATTGAAATAGATGGAAGTAAAAGCCTAGAAATAAATGTATATAGGTCTCTGCCACCTCATTTTTGCAAGAAATATGTGATTCTCATGTTAGGAATGCATATAGGCATTAGGCTTGCATCAAGAGTTCTCTCTGCTTTGTTGTTTCAAGTTGCTAGGCTCCTCATGCGGGGCAGTTTTCTTGAGTTAGGAAGAAACCGAGTATTGCCTTCATGGTTGGAAGTAGGAAAAGGCCTTAATCGCACTCCTTGGCCCGGCTTGCAAGAGATAATGGTGTCCGGCCGGTTGAGGGTTGAGGAGTTTCACATGCTTATGAAATGTATTCATGTAGTATTTTAATGGCTTGTAAGAAACACTTGTAAATGTAACTTAATTTGACATTCATTATTGTAACATTAGGAAATGGGTGTATTGGAATGAAGGTTTTGATGTAACATTGAAATAGTGTATTGATTGAAAGTTAATGATGTAATTTGAACTTGATGGAATTTATGGAAACTCATCGATATGCAAATGACATAAACATATGTATTATTGCAAAGATCCTTGTTGTAGATGCAATTTACTTCTCTTGGATACATGAAATGAAATTAATTACTATTTTTGCTTTTGAGCTCTTATGGGAAGATCTTGATCTATGCATCCTTTACTTTGATTATACTTGAAATGTAATGAGTTATGGCAAATTATGTGGTTAAATGAACATCATCTCTCAAGCGTTACATTTTATCTATCTCTCTCTGGAACTTATTCAATAATAGACTCATTTGATATAAATTTGTGTAAATCATTAAACTAGAGTTCGATTTATTTTGTTTTCTTTCTATCTGAAACTGAATGTAGATCGAGATATCTTGAAATCACTTGTGAAATATTCTACCCTGTCTAAACCGAGTCCTCTCTACTTTGCTCTTTAACTTCTGAGTTGGTTTTAGTGCATTTCCTCTTCCACTCCGAATTCCTTATTTGGCGTATAAATGTTATAGATCTGGAAGAACCTCAATATCGAACTAGCCTCTTTCTATCTCTCTCTATATGATTAAAATTAGCAGATTAATATTTTAAAGAAGAGAAAAGTTTATGAGCCTAGTCTCTCTCTTTCTATATTTACATAAAGATATCAGCTTAACCTTAAAATATGAGAAAAGATTATGAACCAAATCATGGTAATATAAGTCTTGAGTCAATATTATCATGTCGAGCAAGGGTGAGAGTGTTGACGGCACAGGGGTGCCTATTAACTATAAAATCCTTGGCCAAGGTACGATGCTAGATTAAGCATTTGTTAGCTATCAAGAACCAGATATACCCCTGGTCAGAGTGATCTTTCTAGTTAGGAGTTACCTATAGTGAAGGATCAACCAGGTGGTATAGGTCCTTGACACCAGGCTCAGAGGCATGATGATAATATGTGATCCTTGTTGATTACCCTCGTAAAGGGACGGGTTTCTTCAATTGAAGAAACGCAGGAGACCAGTAGGTCTTCGGTTGGGCGGAAAAGCCCTTGATGATATTTCTTTTCCCTTGAAAACAGAAGAATCCTGAGCAGCATTCCAACAGGAAGCCTTCAGACTATACTTTCTTGTAACTCTTTCTCTCTCTCTTAATTTCAGTTATAATTACTTAAGCATGTTTATTTCATAGCTGTAATAAATGCTCTTACATTTCAGAAGCAAAGAAAAGTTAGTTATTGTTCTACTATGTTTTCAGTTATATGCAATAAGTTAGTTGTTTCCTTTTCACCTGAAACTGAAATTTTAAAAAGTTCGTTGAGGAATTGAATATGATGTAGTTGTTTAAAATTGTTTAAAATTGTTTATCTTTTCTGTTCCAATTGCAGAGGAAACCCTAGCATGAAAACTAGTTAGTTACATTTCAGCCGAAACTAGTAGTTAGTTTACATTTGTAAACTGTAGATCAGTTAGAGTGTTACACTTATGATTTCATAGGGACCATAAAAACGTGATTTCATCTTCACAACACCACTTCCTTTGAGTGAGGATTGTCTATAGGGCTGCAACCTCAAAAATACTGTATCTCCCACTTCAAAAACCCTCTCAGTTCAATGGTGGTCAGCATACAACTTTTGCTGATTTTGGGCCTGTTGTAGGTTCTCTTTGAGTGCCTTCACAATGTCTAAGCTTTGTTGAATCAAATCTTTTGTTTTTGGTACTCTACTATCCGAAAGAATCAGATCCATAAATGAAACAGCATCATAACCATAGAGTGCCTTAAAAGGAGTCATACCAATAGACATGTGATGAGTAGAGTTGTAGCA
>VDFB02342904.1:89166-100206 GCA_007258455.2 Sequoia sempervirens
ATCCTTCAAAATCTTCAATCCTCAATCCCATCTTAGCCACCAATCTCTCAACAATAAAATTGTGGGTGGCCCCATTATCAATCAAACTATCACTCGTTGTCCCTACAAAACTCCTCTAACCCAGAATGAATGATATCTAGGTGCTTCTGATAGTGCTGCAAGTGTGCCCCCTGGGTGTCCTCCCTCCTAAGTTTCGTGGTCATCCTCATTCACAACAATTTATGGATCAGCTTCTTCGGTCTTTGAATCCTCATTTGAAACCACCTCAATATAGTGTATTTGGCCCTTCCCCAAACAATGGTGACCTGGCTGCCATGGCTCCCTACATGTGAAACACAGCATTTTCCTTCGGAGCTCATTCTTAGGTACCTCTGTTTGGCTAGGTTTGGGGGGTAATTCCCTAGGTGGAAGAATGTCCTTCTGAGGAAACTTCTTGGGCACAATAGGAGGTTCTTTCTTGGGATATGATTTGTCCTTAGCCACCGAGTCTTCCAAGTTCAAGGCTCTCCTAGTAGCATCTTGCAATGAGTTTCAAATGCCCTCACCAATCCTTTGAGGGATTCAGATAGACCTTCAATATAAAGAACTATGAGTCTTCTTTCTATCACATCAAGGACCATCACTAAAAGTCTCTCAAACTCTACTACATAGTCTTCCACTTTGCCCTCTTGCTTCAATTGTGCTAATTCTCGAAAATGAATCTCTGGATCTTTCCTATCAAATCTATTTGTCAATCTTTGGTTAAATTCTTCCAAAGTCATAATGGAGCCATGCCCTTGTGTTATCATACCATGATACCACCATTCGTGGGCCAAACCCTCAAGATGCAAGGTGGCAAACTTGATGACTTCTTCCTCATACATTGGATTCAAAGAGAAATATGTATCTAATTTCTGCAACCAAGCCCTTACTGAGGAGCTCCCTGATCCATCAAAAGTTGGAATGGTGATCTTTCCTAAACAATGTTGGATGTCCTCCCTCTCTTCATACCTTCTCCTCATATGCCCACTCCTTGTCTTCATGTCATGGAATTCTTTGAAGGTTAAATCTCTACATATGGTGGTATTCATTATGAAGTCTGGCAATTTCATCCTCTTGTTCAGGCGGCACTTCTAATTCGTTTTTTGTTCCTTTTTCCAAGAATTTGGCTCTGAAAGTTTTTGCAGAGGTTGTTGACTTCACACCACCTGAGCTGCTTCCTCCTGCTCCATTTTGCACAGTTCTACCAGCATTCAGTTGTTGGTTCAATCCCCTCAAAAGTTGGACCACTTCCACCATAGTCTCCCTCATGTTGGACTGGAATTCTTTGGTTTCCCTAACAAATTCCTGAGCATTGTCGTCTTCCTTGTCACCCATGGTAGCCTTCTTCTTCTCTCTTTGATAGTAGGTCTCGTATCTATGTCACTCATGAAAAGTTACTCAGGCTAGCAGGATACCAAGCTCTGATACCAATGTAATGACCTAGGGTTTGATAGTTAGAGATCGCCAAGGAAAACAATTAACTAGTGCAGTCACCCACAGCAGACAATGCAGAATTTGAACACAGATCTTAATCTATAATAATATTCTCAAAAATGATACAGACAAACTGATTTGTTTCCTAATAACAGGATTGAAGCAGGGATAATTGAACAGCACAACAAGGAAAGATTGTTTACAATTCCTTTCCATAAGCATACATAGGTCTTGCAACCTGTTGGCGACAGAACTGTAGGTAAGTGTGGACACCCTGAACTTAGAATGTAATGTGCTGCGCAGGCCTTCAAGGGTTGTCCCAGAGCAGATCGCCCACTTCCAGTGACAGGAAATGATTTTTACTGTAGTTTGCTGCCGGAAACACTTGACCTAAGATTGCTACACCTTAGAACAGATGCGCTGAGTGAATTCAGAGGATCTCCAGGCTAGATTTGGACCTTCAACCCTTGATAATATCGAATCTGCCTCAATACTCCAAAGGTGGTCTGAGTCTCCCAATCTAGGCAAATATCCTTCCAATGTCACTCCTCTGCCTAAAACAAGTAGTTCCTGTTAAAGCAAATCTGCCTCTCCAAAATAGTGGACCTTTCGCTTAACCTGGAAGTGTTTGAAAGTGGAATTAGCAATCTGCAGATATCCAGTATAAGATTTAGCAGTCACAGATCATTTAAAGGACAGATAGATGAGGTAGGGTTTTCGTCCTAACCTCAGCTCACCCTACAGAGGTTTTTGTCCCTGCTAGGTAATGACACTGACCCAGCTCCAAATAAACTCTTCGAAGCGTGACCTCCAAGAACAAACAACCTCTCCTTTTAAACCCAACTGAGCGCCAGAATTTAATAAAATATTGGCGCCAAAATTCCATTTAAAATTGGATGCTAGGATTTAATTTAATTTAATAACTTATTATTTATTTATTCTAGGCGCCCAGATTTAAATTTATTTATTTATTTAATTTTAACATCTATTTATTTATTATATATATTAAATAGTGGTGATAAAAAACACCTTTTAGGTCGGCTATCTTTTCAGGTCGGCTGGAAAATTTAAAGGGACATGACAGTTAACTTTACTAAATTAACCAATGAATGCGTCAAAGTGTGCATGGATGATTCCAGCAGTGATCATCATCAAAAATGCTTAATATGAGCAGCTTTGACAGCAGCGTGTTAACAGAACAGCAGGGATATTAATTACTACAGCTGTTTACATCATTGAATAAGGTTCTGGTATCAGATTTCATCAGTAAGTTTAACTCAGAGTTTTCCATTTCAGCAAGATAGTGTTCAGTAAATTACAAAGGGTGACCCTAGATATCAACATCATCACATTAGTGCATTTGAAATCATCACACACTCCAACTGTTGGGCTTACAGTATTAAAAACAGAACAGTGATATTCTTTGCGTATTCTTTACCAGAGGGCAGAGAAGCATGGAAATGACCTTCACTGGCATTTCAGTCAATCCAAGAACAAACAATGAGAAGTTGTCATTCCTTCCATTCTTTAATTCAAGTATTTCGATTCAATAATGTTATTTTCATCAAGAATATTGCTGAAGAAGTTTGGTGTTGCAAAGTTGACAAGGGATAGATTCTGGAAATCACAGAGATAGATTTTTAGATTCAAGACATCAAAATTGAATTGTTACTTGTTAGAGTTTCAAAGTTTCGTCAAAGGATTCACCATGAGCAAAACAAAGAAAAGCTTCATCAAAACCATCTACTTTTAGTTGTCACCATTTTCACAGAAATAAGCATATTCTAACAAGGCTAATGTTATATGACATTCTAAAAGGTCTATTCTCGTTGTTATAATCTTTATGAAGAATCTAACTAGAGATTGACTGAGTTCGTATATAGTTTTAGTGGTTTATATTTTGTAAAAAAGCTTGCATCGAATCCAATCAGGCTATTCTTAGGTTAAAAGTTGTAGTCCACCTTCTTTTATCATTTTCTCATTCTACACATTGTAAAAACTTATTAAAAGATGATTTTGGCAATTAGTTTAGAGATTCAGAAATCAATATTCATTCAATAAAATTTAGCATATCTATTTTTCTGTTCAAATTGTTGTTTAAGTGTTACATCTTTTATATTATTTTGTGTTTTTATGGTAGATATTAAGTTGGTTGTTGTATTTTTGAATGCAACCATCGTATTTAGTTTGTAATATCTTACGTATGCATGTTGATGTGGATTAAATTGTTTTTGACAAGTTTGCAAGCTTTGTATTACAAGTTTATTCAAAAATGAAGATTAGGGCTTTGTATTGATTCTTTAATTTAATTTGCCAAAACATATGTCCTCATATTTATGATAAATTCTTATCTATACTTTGCGTTGTTCAGCTTCTACATTTAACTGAACAGCATAGCTATGATAGTTATATTGCTTTTATTCAATCAAAAAAGTATAAAAAAAAAAAAATTGCCTCAAGTCAAAGAGCATATCAGTCTTTTACTAGGTAAATCTAAAATGGTATACCTTTAGTTTGAGCATTACCCACCCCTAAAATACTGTGCAAAGTGTAAACAGCATGTACATATTGTTCAAAATAAGTTAGTTTTTGTTTTCATAAAGTTTCCTCTTCAATTCAAATAGTAATTCTAGTACACATCTATTCTATTTTGTGTCACACTCAAGATGCGAATTAAAACACCTACATATATTCATAGAAAATCATTGCACACTCTCCAAAGCAAAAGTAGAGTAGCTCATCAAAGATATGATGCATATTGATATTGCACTGCATGGTGTAGGTGAATAATAAGTTTGAGTCTTAAACCATCCATTGACATAAGAGCCCTAAATTCATGGGAGCTTACAATTATTTAAAGTTTTCCTTGGTTATCTTTTTCAAAATTGAAGTAATTGAATAGACATGGCGTGCCACTAAATAATGAATATGAGTATAAAATCTGAACCTGATATTGCTGACACTATTTCAACAATATCGAGATTAGGACTAAATAAAAGGTCAAACTAACATCAGCTGAAAAAGAATGAAAGGGATGACCTGAAAACTTGCAAAAATATGTGAATGCTTGGCATGAAATCGAGCTGCGTGCAATTCAATGGCAGAGGCCATTCTTAACAAGCTGCGAGAGCCATGTGGGCAGACGGAATTAGGTGGGCCTGCCCATCCCCATTGAAAATTGGAGAACACGGCCATCTCCTCTCAGCCCACAACGCCTGTGCCTTGCATGCTGTTATTTGCTTTTTAATCTGTCCACATAAATCCGTCCACACACCCCCGCCCGCCAAAAAGGGAATGATGCTACATTGTCCCATGAACGGGGCCCACCTAAAATTGTCAGCAATTGTAGTTAAGATAAGAAGATTTATAAATTTTTCATACCAAAAATTTTAATTTGAAATTATTAATTGTAATGATTTATTTCAAATTAATCTTTTTAGCATCAAAAATAAAGAACAAAATATATACTAGCGTATCTATCCTATCATATAGTCTATATAGAAAACGTTGAGAGATATCAATTATAGGAATCCAAAATGACAATAATATTAATATTGTGGTATTTATATATTTCCATTCCATTATTTCCATCTGTCCATTTCTTCCTTCCTGTTATCCATTTCATCCACCATCTTTCCATTCTTGGTTGTCTGTCCCTCCTTGTCTCCCCTCTTTCTCTATTTCTCCCTCTTTCCCATTCCATAAACCCCTCTTTTGCATTTTATCTATCTTTCTTTGCTTCTATATTAAGAAGTTATATCTATCTCTATCCCTCTCCCTCTTCTTATCCACTCCCTCTTTTCTATTTCTCTCTCCTTTCTCTCTCTGTTCTCTCCCCCCACTCTCCTCCCCTCCTCATCTGTTTGTGTCCATGTCTCTCTCCATATCTCCTTCCTCTTTCTCCTTCTATATCCCTTCCATACCCTTCTCTCCCTCCATACCATTCCTTCCTATCTCTCTTTCTTTCTATCTATATATCTCTATTTCTCCTCTATCCATACTATATCCATCTCTTTCTCTCCATCTATATCTCTCTACATCTATTTCTCTATCTCTATCCCTATACATATATCCTCTCTCTCTCTCTCTCTCTCTCTCTCTCTCTCTCTCTCTCTTTTTCAAAAAAGTTTTCATGACAAACAAACCAAAAATAAATAAATTTAGAAATACAACTTCAATAAATATTTTATTTTACATACATTAAGCAAAAGAGGATATCTTACTATGGCTTCTCAAATAGTGTGGTCTATGATATTGAGATTGGAAGAAGGTGAGGGCAAAATGATCATTGAAGTGAAATTAACAATACATGCCACTGTTGCAGCTCCCATCAATGTAAAACAAAACCCAAAAACTAAAATTAATAAATGGTAGGAGAAAGAAAAAAAACGATTATTATCAACTCCCTAATGAAGATTTGGTTAGTTTATTCACGTTGCCGTCTTTACCAACAAATCTGCCTTTATTAATGTTTTTCAAATGGGAATATAGATGCATAAAAATTGCCCTTATTCATGGCGTAACCAACTAGTAGACCCTGCTTTTCATTGTTACTATCATTTTTTTATTTACCAATTTCATTTTTTTTTTAAGATTTACATAAATAAAGGGTGATGATTTCAAGAGCTCTCCTTGCTTTAAGGTGGATTTTTTATGAACACACCTAAATTCCATTGTAAATTGTCTCTCAACGTAAATATAATTATTTATATATCCAATTGAAAATAATCTCTATCTAAGAAAATGAATCAAATTGAACATTTAACACAACATATAAATTTCTAATATGTTGTTCATCTCGAGAAGGAAGAAAAACAATTTAAGTTCTTATTTCAACTAGAAAAATCAAGCTATTTTCCTCTTAATTAACTTGTTTATTCTTCAAAAATAGAAAGCTAATCTTCCTCTAATAAAATCTGAGAAATTATACATGCAACTAGGAGATACTCAAAGAAAATGAATTTAAAAACATTCCTGTGTTTTTCTTTTTTTGCACAAAATTTGAGCTCCAAAAATATTGTCACCATAAATGGCACAATATTTTCAAAGATCTTAGCTTGAACTGTTGGAGAAAACTCATACTATATTTGTAAACACCTTCATCAAATTCCAAGATAAATAGCAACAAATGTCTTTCTCTTCTTTGTCTCTATTCTTCTTGCCGCTTCTCTCTGTTTGGAATCCAATACATAAAAAATAACAATGGAAATAGAGGAAAATAAAACTAAAACTCTAGTTCCTTAAAGTTATCGCTACTTTCTTACAAAACAAAAACTCAACAAGAAATATCGATTTCTAAAAGATACAACAATAGTTGTTCTTAAAATAACATGTCAACATAATTGGAAGAATGTGAAGTATGGGTTAGAAAATGGAGTGCTTGAGCGAGAAAGGGAGCAACGAGGTAGGTTTGAAATATGAGGAGGTTGTTGCTGATGGCGAAGAGGATGATGACCCTGACAGTGTTCTCTGTTGGTCCAACTGCGTCATGTGTTCGTACTTTGGGGTGTGCGTGGAGCGGGCATCAAGCAAGCAAAGAGGGTTGGGCAGGAGCAAAAAATTCAAATCCTCTGAGGGCGACAAGGATGCTAAAGACGATGTTGAGGCGAATGGACGTTATGGACTGTCTGGGTTTCTTTTGCCTACTGACCTGGACATGTTTGTGGTGTTTCCTGTTGTGGGGGTGGTCTAGCTCCCTGGTTTGCTCGATGGTGGGTTTCGTTCAAAGTTCCCTAGTGGCATCTCTTGTTGTCTATGCTTGGATGTGGGTGTTCTTCTGGCCTGTGCCACTGTTCTGAGGCCTTCTTCGTGGATCCTCTTGGCTTTTGGAGGGGTTGCTTCTTCTGGTTTCTCTCTAGAGAATTCCCTTCCTAGGGTTGTCTTTGCTAGCCAATTTGTGGTTTTCAAATGGTTGTTGGGATTTAATGCTTATTTCTTTGGTTTGGGACCATTTTTGGGTCTTTGGCCCCTATTGTGGTGTGGCATGGCTACTTGAGTTGGGAGTTTCTCCTTTCTTTGTCTTGTTGGTTGTGGTTTGATTATGCTCTGGTGTGTTCTGGTGATTGATGTTGTGAGAGTGGATGTTTCCTATCTTCTTTTGTTCCTAGTTCTCCCCCTTGTTCGATATTGTTCTTCTTTAGTGAATGGGGGATGGTATTTTGGTTTGACCCCTTTGTTGGTATGAGGCTTTGGGTTGTCTTTCTACCTTCTGGTGCTCTACTTTCATCTTGCCAGGGCTTATGTCGAGTGTGCCTCAAGAGGTTCTTCAATATTTATTTTACTATGGGGGCTGATGTGGAGTGGTTTTTTTCCCTCCTTGTTGTTGTTGGAAGTGTGTGTCTAGAAGGCAACGAAAGATTCTCGGTGATCCTTTTTTGTGATTGGGTTTTAGAGGCTAGTGGAGTTCCATGTTTTATTTTAGGACCCATATTTTTACTAAGTTGTTGGATGTCTTTGTAGCTTTTGTGGATATGTTCCCATGTGTTGTGATGGTGCTAGTTCAGTGTTTTTCTATGGTGCTCCTCTTGTTGTTGGTCTTGGTTTCTCTAGAGGTGTGATGGATTGGGTGGTATTCAGAGTTTATTTTGAAGACCCAGATGCTTTTACTATTGGCGTTTGTTGGGCTCAGTCTTTCTGCTACATTCTTAGACTTCTCTTTGAATATTGGGTCTTCTTTTGAGGTGGAGTCCTCTCTTATTATGATTGAGGTGTATTCCATGGCAGAAGGATCTCTCTTGCATCTCCCATTGAGGCATAGGCCGTTTCTATTTAGGTGGAGTGATGGTTTGCAGGTGTTGTGTGGTTGTTGTGGCAAGGTTGAGCTTGGTTTTTTCTCCTATAAAGGTGGAGAGATATGTTGGATTTTGTGGTATAAGGTTGGAGCTATGAGTGTGTATGGTGACTTCTCCTAAAGACATGGAGAGGGAGTGTTGTTGGGATTTTTTTTTGTTTCCCTTGTGGTTGGTTGTGATTTGGTTGATTTTACCAATGGTTTGAAGAGTTTGAATTTCTTGAATGACTGGTGTGTTGTTGCCTAGTTGTTATAGGTGATTACTATGGGTTTAAGGTCCCTGCCAAAACTTGGTTGTAAAGGGTTGATGGTCCCTTCAAAACCTTTGGGTTCAATATCCCTGTAAAATCTTGTTTTTGTGTTTGGTAGCTGGGTGGTTGTTGGTCTGAGGTGTGGTTTTATCTATGTTTGGCTTCTGGTTGCTCTTGTTTCTTTCTTCCAGTAGCATGATTGTACTAGTTTGGGTTTCGGATCCATTCGAAACTTGTTTGTAAATGGTTTTGGGTCCATTCAAAACTTGTTTTTCCCTCTAATCAAAACAATATTTGTTCTTATCAATAAAACCACTGAGTAAAACTCAAGCATAAAGGTCTTCCTCATGTTATTACTCACTTTCCTATGATTTCATACTCAGAAGTAATACAATACCAAAGAAAAACTCAATGAAATTTTTAGTCGCTTCCCTTCTCCCACCAAGTCATGCATGCACATAATGCCAAAGAATGATAATCAAAAATATTTTTACTCTTTTCTCATACGTGTAGCCTCCTTCCACCATTCTTGGTTAGCATTTACTTACTAACATAATCTTAAACTCGGTACCACTTAACTTATTACGTGACATGCTAAATATAACATCCTTCACCACTTTTTGTGGTTTATCATTAAAGGTTTTAAATGCAATCAAGAACATATTTAAACTCAACATGCCACAATTTAAAATAGCTATAAAAGTTCAAAATATAGTTGCAACCACCACTTAGTGGCTTACAAAGAGTTAAGGAAAGATGTGCCACTATCATGATTATAGTCATGGCTTAAATGCCAAATAAAACTCCATAAAAAAAGCCTTTGATGGAGGCTAAAATGCCTCTCAAAGAGTTTTATTAATTGCTCTTATTTTTCATTGTTATTGTCATTTTTTTATTTACCAATTTCAATTGTAATGATTTTCATTGCTCTGGTGATTTGATCAGGTGTTTTTATTTACCAATTTCAATTTTTTTTTTTTTAAAGATTTACATGATTAAAGGGTGATGATTTCAAGAGCTCTCCTTGATTTAAGGTGGAGTTATTATGAACACACTTGAATGCCATTGTAAAACATCTCTAGACACAATTAAAAGTTTATTTAAAAAATTTATAAGGTTTTCTTAATGATGTATATGGAAAACAAATTTAAAAATCTAAATATATATATATATATATTCAAAAAAACTATTAAAATGTACAAGTTCTTATTTTTCATGATAAGATTTCAATTTTTATGGCTTCATAATTGTAGATCCTAAAGCTCTTTGTGTGAACAGGTGAAAATACATGTGGTATCAGGTGAGGGAGTAGGGGATATGATAGGATCTGGATTTGTGGTAGCAGGCTCATGCAATGGAGATGGAGATGGAGCAGTGGAATCTTGAATGACAAGAGGATCATGGGATGGAACAGATGGGGGACTGTGATCTTGAGGTGGACTAGTTGTGATGGTAGGATATTGATTTGGAGAAGGGGATATGTTGGCATGCTTTGGATTAGGCTCTTGGCATGACTCATCATGTACGGGGGGCATGACAATGGAGTCTTGGTGGGACTTCAAGTGGGGAAGATGAGGATGGAGGGATTCAAACATTCAGTGGGAATGGATTTTAGTGACAACAGAGGGAGAAGTGGTTGATTTGGGTGTCGCTGATGGGTTCAACCAATTCCCAGCAGGAGGTAAGTCTCTCAATGGATTAAGTGACGTGATGGCAGGACAGGACAGGATCTCGCAGGATGATGCGAACAATAGTTTGAAAGCGGCGCTAGGTAAGCATCATCAACAATGATAGGTGGCCAAGTGGGGAAGGGCCCCACAATAATGACCGTGGGATGATGGGTATGGAGCTACGATCTAACAAACTCAAGGTGGAGGAGATGTCTTTGCCATAAGTCCCTTGTATAAACTCTAGTGAGCAGAACCTGAATACCTTGTGGCTTCGAGATGGCGGTAGGAGGGATGAGGGATTATGACTAGTGGGGACAGACCAGGATTGCGGACAAGGACAAATAGGAATGACTGGATGCGTGGACCCGGAACAAAATGACCAAGATTAGATGAAGGGTTAAGATAGTACTGGAACAGTGAATTGTACCTATATGCAGTAAAGCAAAGGGCATCAGATTTATGGATTGTGACAGATGACGGAGATCACTCTGGACTGAGATAGGAAATGCGTGGATACCTGGATTAGGACAAGAAGATACGTGGATGCAGATTAGACAGGGTCATTGGTGTGAAATGTACATAGAGGCAAAATCAAGGCGGGAAGATTAGGTAGTGGGCATGATGAAGGACTGGTTATAGAGATGGGATGGGGGGATTAGATAGGGGTACGGTGAAGGCGCACTAGATAAGAGGATGGAAGTGCTGGGATAAGAGTAATGATGTATTTAGCGTGATATGATGGGATAAGGATAAATATCCCCGTCAGCTGCGCATAAGGAGCCTACGAAAGGTTGCATTTGAAGATATAACAAGATAACCTCGGCGATCGGATTTGGAGCCGGGTGGAATAAGTTTTCACTAGCAATGACAGTGT
>VDFB02342905.1:0-23005 GCA_007258455.2 Sequoia sempervirens
TATAACAATTTATCAGTATAAATAAGAATCATCTTTCTTCAGATTAAATAAATTACAGAAACAACATAATTGACCAACTTAATTATGCATATACTAGAAAGGCTTACTCATCAATGTGTCTTCAACCTAGACCTGCAAGTCACACACTAAAGAGAAGGAAAAACTTGTTGATTGTCAGTCGATAGGGGTTTGCCTTGGTCAGACCTCGTTTTGGTAATCAAACATTGAAATGAAATGAAATAAGATAAAGGAATGATGAATGAACACATTATGATGTGTACCTTCATATTATTCATCAACATGTTCTTGAGGCTAACTCACAAGTTCATAAAGATTATTAGTAAGTCCAACATTAGATGGATAAGTAAAGAAATACAAAACAATAGTACGAGAGAGAGCAATTATTCATATCGTCGAATATTCCATACGATAAATTATCGTACAATAAAATGTGTGAGGGAATTACTCACTATTGCCTTAATAATGATGCTCAATAAATTAAAGTTCAAGTGAGAATAATTATCTAATAACAGAGATAATTTACTAAGTTCAAACAACTAATAATCATATATATATAAACTACTCAATTTACCACCAAACAATAATATTCTACACTTAAATGATATATCCATATCCCCTTAATTCTCTTCTTGCAATTCAACTCTTAATAAATTAAATAATTGTTCTAACTACTCTTTTAATGATATATATGTTTCTTGAATACGCTACATATTGTCAACACTTAATGAAATAAACATTCTATAGATATTTCTTAAATCCTCTATATACAATCAACTCTTAATGAATCAAGCTCTATCTACTCTTTTAAAAGATATTCGCATATTTCTTAAAACCTCTATATACAACAACTCTTAATGGACTAAATAATATTTCTATCTACTTTTGAATGTTATACACATAACAAATAAAACTTGATATTAAATTCAATAAAACATCAAATGCAAATTTCATCGATTCTATTCAAGAATAAGAGTAATCCTTTAATATCCATTCTACACAACTGTTATATTATTATGCAACATGGGCGCTATAGACATACACAATAAATGCACAAACTCAAAGATGAATAACTTACCAAGAAGAATAGATCCGATGTATCTGTCACAATCCAAAGTTTTTTGTCCCGATCTTCCTGCAGCAACTATTGAATGGAATGGAATTTGCTTTCTATTGTTGTGTATCCCTTAGGCACTCAACTAATTGTTAATTTTTGTAGCTTGGACAAGTGTCTCCATTCCCAAAGATTAATTTTTCTGGAGACCTCTAGAAAGGAGTTAGTTGTCCAGATAATTATTTAATTAATTAATTGATTCCTCTAGAGACTTCTAGAATCCAGTTAGTTAGGGTTGTTAGAGTCTAATTAATCTTAGCCAATGATTGAGATTAAATCATGGCCATTGGTTTTCCAATGAGAAAAGTATAAAAAGGGATCAATGGGCATTTGGAGAACACACACTTGAGAAAGACTTGATAGCAAGTAGATTTACAGTGAGAGCAAATAGTCTTGCAGTGATAGCAAGGGCACAGTGATAGCGTTAGGGACAGCAGCAGTGGAATTTCAACAAGAGAAATTAAGGGAAGAATTTCCGGAGAAGAATATTGCCGGAGCTCTACTAGTAAGAGGCAAGCAGTTTATGTATCTTTTAATTTGCTTAAGTTTAATAAAATTTCTCATCTATAGTACTGGTTTTCTCTTCGGAGTTTTTCCAAGGACAATTTGTCCAAAAATATTGTGTTAATTATTATGCATGTTTTCTTCTCTATTCTTGTGATTTATTTGTGAAGTTGTAGTTGTGTTATTTTTCAATATTTGCTGTGAATTAATTTTCAGCAGTCAAATAATCTATATTAGATAGGAGATTAATAATCAGTAATTGCAATAGAATTTTCACACTAATTTTCTAATAATATCAAATAGATTTGTTTTGAAGATGGTGAATGCTAGTAGACAAAAATGATAACCCCAAATGAAAAGAATGGATAATCTAACTGGATCAATGTGGAGTCGAATCAGCCATGGTGAGTGGACTTATAGCTAGCAATCAAGACATTAACTACAGATCAGTAAATTTAACATGCACTGATTAGAAGTAATATTGGGTTCAGAATTTCCCAATAGCGACTCGATGAATTATTGTCCTCAACTGCTGCATAATAAAGATACAAGAGCTAACTTCTACATATAATACTTAAATCGGATGCCAACATTCTACCACTTAAGTGAATTCAAACCTAATCTAGAAGGAAGAGTATAGCACAGATGCTTCCAGCAGACATCTATGCAAGATGTGGTATTATAAACATGGTGTATGATCGGTGTGACAGTATGCCTCATAGACAAAAGAAGATGGTCTCATAACCGTGGAATACGTTCAAAATGAATTCAGTAAAATGCATGCTAAAGCTATGTTAAAAGGGTATGTGCATAGGAACTATGCTTGACAGGATGCGACACAATATTCCCGATTTTCATGCAAAAGGCATATGAATTGTCAAGAGTGATGATATACTTCAAATAAGATACCCCTTCAAAATCAATAATCTCATACAATGAGCACAAAATACAAGAAAACATGCTCAATTAAAAGAAATCATTTGGAAATACTATGGAGAACGTATGGCAATTATAGCAAATAAATCATTCTCCTAACAGCGGCATTAAACACGGTTCTAAATCCTAACAGAAGTTCAAGGATTTCAAACATTGCAATTTACAGCAATAGATATGTTCTGAGCATATTGAATTGATAAGAGAGCAATACAGGCGATAATGAAACTCTTTAATTTGCTGTCCAAGACAGGCGATAAACTCCCAGAAAATACTTGTACTTCCCACAAGAGTGTTTATGTCATGGCGATTCCTCAATTAGCAATTGTGTAGAACTCAACTCCAGTCCCGCATGCGCCTCTTAGGCGCATCCTTCATATCAGATCATTACCAACACTTTAGCTTCCCAGATTTGAGCCCCTCCCTTCTCACAAGATAACCAAAAACTCATCCCGATACGCCAGAGAGATATGGCGTAACATGCTCCCACTTCAAAGAGCGTTGTCTTCAATGCTATTCATGGATTCTACCGTCTCTAGCGGTGTTCTTAGTTCGTTCTCACGGTCCAAGGAGATCAGATGTCAAAACTCTGCTCCCAGATGCAAATTCTTCCGCTTCCAAGTTTTCCCCGATGAATCAACACATTCGGAACTCCTTTAGTGATGCATAGATATACAGGAACGATGGAGGGTCCAGAAGTTTAGAGAAACCCCTCTCTTGGCGAATATGGCTCAGATATGACCGCTAAAGCATGCGTGCCAACCATTAGTATATTCCTTCCTTGACGAGAAAAGCTACATCTGTGACATGCCTTGCTGTTAGTGGATCATTGCAAGTAATGGCTCAAACACCAATACCAGCTTGGGCCTTTTATCCCGAATTGCATTCATTCCCCCACTCGTCATTTCTTCATCCATTGAGTTATATCCCCTTTCTTTCTCTCAACTTCTGCTTTACACTGGCCTCTCCTCTCCTCGGAAGACACAGGGCCGCCTCCTCTTCAACGACCGATCATCATCCTCGCCTCCTTTTCCTTTTCTTCGTTCTTGAAAAATATGCTATTTTGAAACCACCTTAATATGGAAAACATGCAAGAATGAAAACCCCATTCTTGTAACGCTTTTCAAATTAAATCCCGCTAATAAGAGGAAATAAATAGTCTCTATTTATTCATTATATTATTTGGAGTTTCAACTTCCTAATTTTATATGCAATATTAATTATTGCTTCAATAATCCAATAATTATTCCTTTCCAATGGATTTTTAACTATTCCGATTAACAACTAATATCATCATCATCATCATACCAATTTATTTGATAATTACTAATTTCTGAATTAATTAAATACTCAAAATGAGGGTTGTGACAAAAACCCACTCCATGTGATGTTGATCTATATACAAGTTTTGTTGATTTTGAGCATGATGGATGTTATTTTCAATATTTTATTAAGTCTTAGCTTTTTAACTAAGCCTTCGTCCTTGGGAACCCTACTATTTGTGATAACCAAGTTAAAAAAAGAGAGTATCTTGTCTATATAAATCCTTGAAGGGGGTAATGTTTATGGACATGTGATGTGTTGTTGCAATGCTCTCTCAAATGGAGTTGTTAGATAACCCTCTATCCACTTGTTCACAATTTCAATTCAACCATCGACGTGAGAGTGATAGTTGCTACTAGGAGTGAGTTTGGTTCCAGTCAATTCGAAGATTTCCTATCAAAGAAGGCTAAGGAATCGACTATCCCTATCACTAGCTATTGTTCGTGGCAACCCATGGAGTCTAAAAACTTCCTTGAAAACAACTTTGCCACCTGTGGTGCCTTATAATAAGAGGAAATGGAAAAGAAATGAACAACCTTGGTAGTTTATTTACTACAACATAAATACAATCTTTACCATAATAAACTTGTAGGAAAAGTTTGTTCTTGACCTTATTCTATTGATAAACCATACACTCTTGAATGTGTCTAAGGACATCATCCGTGAGATCCTTCCATGAAAATATCTTTTTGACTTTCTTATAAGTTTTGAAATACCTTGGATGTCTTGTCAAAACACCATCATGAGCAACTCTTGAGATTTTATCCTTCATATTTGATTTTGGAACGAGATAAAATTTTCCTTTGTAGAAAATGTGCTCATTTGCCACTCTATATTTTTCATCCATCAAAATTTCTTCTAGGGCATTAGTAACAAAAGGATTTTTGGGTATTCTACCAAAAGAGTTTTCCAATTTGTCATTAAACATAAGGTAGGCTTCTTGGACAAAGCATCAATCACTATGGTCTTCTTCCCCTCAACAATGAACATATTCAATGTTGAAATCCTAAGCCTAAAGCTTATTCACCCTTATGTTGTGCTCATTCAAATCCTTTTGGCTAAGGAAGTATTTCAAACTCTTTTGTTTTGTTTTCACCACAAATTTATCACTAAATACTATCTAAATTTGGCCAACATCTCTTTCTCTTAAATGTAGAACCAATTTTTTTGGTTCTCCAAGCTTGTGGCTTTCGAAGGAAATTGTATGCTTATTCTACATCAATATTACACCAATCACATCTCTATAAGCATCACATTCCAACCCAAAAGAAAGAGAAATCAAGAATTGCCAACATATGGCAAGAGCTCATCACCTCTTTTAATTTGTCAAAAGTGTGTTGGGCTACATTTGACCACGTGAAATCTCCTTTCTCAGTGAGATAAGTTAAGGGTGCTGCCAATTGTGAAAACCCCTTAATGGATCTTCTATAGTAGTTGTAGAGTCCTATGCACCCTCTCAGCTTAGTTAGAGTTTTTGAGTGAGGCCAATCTAGGATAGCTCATATCTTTTTTTAGTCCATTTGAACTGGACATGTGCATCGATGACATGACCCAAGTACAAGATCTCTATCATCCCAAATTCTCACTTTGATGCTTTGGTGAAAAGTGTTTGTGCCTTTAAGATTCCAAAAACTTCATCTAAATGTCTTAGATGATCGTCCCAAGTCTCACTAAAATAGGGATATCATTAAAGAATACAAAGAAAAAATTCCTTAGTGTACGATTAGAAAGTTTCAAAAGCATCAATCAAGACGAAGGACACAACCAAAAACTCAGTGTTTGAAGTGGCATTTGAAAGTTTTTGTTCCCTTATGGATGTCCTCATCTCAGATTCTAATCTAGTGATACTCTAATTTGAGGTTTATTTTTTTAAAACATATTGCACCATGTAGTTCCAATCGGTTCATTATTTTGGGAATCAAATATCTATTTTTGTTATCTTTTTATTTAATTCCTTGTTGTCAACATTCTCATTGTTGTTGTTTTAAGGGGCGACCCTTTGGTGAAATGGTGAGGCTTCTTGCCTGTAGAGCCAACAACCAAGGTTCAAACCTCGCGGGGTCGCTCTCTACCATGTCAAAAATGGAGTTTGCTTACCCTAGTGTTAAAGGGAGGTTCCTTGGTGAACTGGTGGGGCTTCTTGCCTGTAGTGCCAACAACCAAGGCCCAAACCTTAATATCTTTTTTAAAGGGGCGACCCTTTGGTGAAATGTTGGGGCGTCTTGCTTGTAGAGCCAACAACCAAGGTTCAAACCTCATAGGGTCACTCTCTACCACACCAACAATGAATTTTTCTTACCCTAGTGTTAAGGGGAGGCTCCTTGGTGAACTAGTGGGGCTTCTTGCCTGTAGTTCCAACAACCAAGGCCCAAGTTACCTTAATATCTTTATTTTAAGGGGTGACACTTTGGTGAAATGGTGGGGCTTCTTTCCTGTAGAGCAATCAACCAAGGTTCAAACCTTGCGGGGTCACTCTAGATACCGCATCAACAATGGAGTTTGCTTACCCTGGTGGTAAGGGGAGGCTCCTTGGCGAACTAGTGGGGCTTCTTTCCTTTAGTGCCAACAACCAAGGCCCAAACCTTAATATATTTTTTCAAGGGGCGACCCTTTGGTGAAATGATGAGGCTTCTTGCCTGTAGAGCCAACAACCAAGGTTCAAACCTTGTGGGGTTGCTCTCTACCACATCAATAATGGAGTTTGCTTACCTTGGTGTTAAGGGGAGGCTCCTTGGTGAATTGGTGGGGCTTCTTGCCTGTAGTGCCAATAGCCAAGGCCCAAACCTTAATATCTTTTTTTCAAGGGGTGACCCTTTGGTGAAATGGTGGGGATTCTTTCCTGTAGAACCAACAACCAAGGTTCAAACATCGTGGGGTCACTCTCTACCATGTCAACAATGGATTTTTCTTACCCTGGTGTTAAGGGGAGGCTCCTTGGTGAATTGGTGGGGCTTCTTGCCTATAGTGCCAATAGCCAAGGCCCAAACCTTAATTTTTTTTCAAGGGGCAACCCTTTGGTGAAATGGTGGGGCTTCTTGCCTGTAGAGCCAACAACCAAGGTTCAAACCTCGCGGGGTCACTCTCTACCACGTCAAAAATGGAGTTTGCTTACCTTGGTGTTAAGGGGAGGCTACTTGGTGAACTTTTGGGGCTTCTTTCTTGTAGTGCCAATAGCCAAGGCCCAAACCTTAATATCATTTTTAGAAGGGGCGACCCTTTGGTGAAATGATGGGGCTTCTTTCCTATAGAGCCAACAACCAAGGTTCAAACCTCGCGGGGTCGCTCTCTACCACGTCAACAATGGAGTTTTCTTACCCTAGTGTTAAGGGGAGGCTCCTTGGTGAACTGGTGGGGCTTCTTTCCTGTAGTGCCAACAACCAAGGCTCAAACCTTAATATCTTTCTTTTTAACAAGCAACAAAAAATGATGACAACATTCCTCCCTTTGATCTGAAAAGAGAAAAAATGACACGGAAGAAGACTATTGGTGCGTTGGGCGGGAGTTTGAAATTGAACGGCTCGAAGTCGTAGCACTTGGGCGATCTCTCTTCTTTTAGTGTTGGGGCTCCCCCTGATCCCCTTGATTTATTGCAGGTTCTAGGCTAGGGCATGCATGCAGATGGTGGCGACTGCGTGGATGGGATTCTGATGGTATGTGAGGAGTTGCATCCTCCCTCTCCTCTTGTTGCTTCCTTTGTGGGTGTTGTGTGAGGTGTGTTTGGGGGCCCTCCTCTTGTTGCTCCTAATGGCATTCAAAAATACTTCTTTGTTGTTGCTCGTGCCCAGGTCCCAACTAGCGTTCATCCTTTGCCTTGTGCTCGAGCCTCCCTTGTTGTGGTCTGTGGCCTTGAGGTTGCTGAGAATGAGGACTTTTATGTCCATCATGATGTGGTCTACAAGTTTAATAACTTGTGGCCCTCTCTTCTTGATCTCCATGAATGGGTTTCCAGTTCCTGGAAGCCTATTGCTTTGGGACCGATTGACCTCTATCCTAGTGCTAGAGGTTTTTTCTTTGCAATTTTTTCTTCCTCGAAGGATCGTGACAGAGTGTTGGACAAGGTGTGGATGTGGGGTGTTCATTTATTGTTCATTTGGCCTTGGTCTCGCTCTTTCAATCCTCTTACGAAGCCTCTGAATATTAGACCTATTTGGGTTCGACTGTCGAATCTCCCACTCTAGTTTTGGGAGGATTCTTGCTTTGAAGCTATTGGCAACGCTGTTGGTAGCTTTTTGAAGGTGGATTCTACATCTAAGTATCTTGGGCATATGACAGTGGCTCATATTTTAATCAATTTGGACATCTCCAAACCTCTCCATGGTGATGTGGTTTTGATGGTGGAGGACAGACCTTGGAAGCAACTTCTAGACTATAAGGGGCTCCCTTTTCAGTGCAGGAGATGTTTCTCTATTGGTCACCTAGCCTCTGGCTGCCCTCTTGCTCACCGCAAGGGTGTTGCTACTTGGTGGAAGAATTCTTTCTTAGACCATCACATGGTTGGTTCTCCCTCTTCAAATGTTTCCTCTAAGGAGGGCAACCCTCCCTTGACTGCTCCCATGGAATCAAAGCCTTTCCAGGCCCCTCTTCCGGCCATCCCTTCCGCAGATCCTTTTGTTATCACTATGTTGTTGGAAGCTTCCCATCTCTTGTCGAATGACTCTATTGGTCCTTTGATCACTCTTGTCTCTTCTTCTTCACTGTCGGCTCCCTCACTGTGTGGTGGCTTCTCGCCTAGGGTGGTTGTTCTGCTCCCCTCACCTCGCTTGGTGGATTTCAATTTTTAGCCTTCCTGGTCGGTTGTGCTGAGGAAGAAGAAGGGACTCCCCAAATTCGTTGCCTCATCACGGCCTCAGGTTCTGGGAGTCATATTGGTCCCCTTTGGTCTTGGGGTTGTCTAATCCTTGTTTTGTTGTTCTACAACTGTTGGTCAGCTGTCTCTGTTTTTTTTCTCTTCTAGTTCATTTGGTTTGAACTAGCTTCCTTTAGACCTCTAGGCTCTCTATGTAAAGGGTACAACACCCTGTAAATTTTGCTTATCTTATCAAAAACATTCTCATTGTTCCATATTTCTTATTAACTGAAAAAATTGATGAGGAAAAATGACTTGAGCTAAGTTTGGTGTGACCCATATCTAGTAGCTACTTCATGGCTTTCTCTTTATCTTCTTTATGCCTTCTAGGATGGTGATAGGGAGTGGTAATGACTATCTTAGCTCCCTCTTCTATCTCAATCATATGTTTGAAACCTCTATTCAGAGGCCTTCTTGGAGGTATTTTATTGGATACTTTGCTTTGACTATCTAGGGTAGACTAAATATCAACATGATATACTTTTCCTTTAGTAAGAATAGAGGGAGTAAAAAAAAAAAAAGATTAGAGGGAGTAATTGAGCATTGAGTTTCCCAAGTAAATTCTCCATGATGGAGAATTCTTTCCATTCTTTTTTTTATACGGTTCTAGGAGCGCCATTAAACATACCACACAAAGCAACTTTCTTTCCATCAACTTAGAACTTAAGTTTCACTATCTAGAATTTTGGGTGAATTCTTTAAGAGAATGGATCTATTGAACTACCAAAACCATATATGTATCTCCTATATCCACAACATAGAAATCATTTGTCACCTTATGGCTTCCCAAAGTGATATTTAATTGTGTAATCTTCTTGGTACATAACATAGTAAAACCATGATCTACAATTATAGCATTGAAACCTTTAATTTATTTTGTTAAAATGTCTCTTTTGTTTACCAAACCTTTGTCAATTGAATTGTGGATTGCCCCAATATCAATCAAAAATTTTAATCTTTGTTCTTGTATTACTCCCCTAATTTTTGAAGGAGTTGTAGCTAGGAGTTTTTGAGAGTGTGGTAAATGAGCCAGATGGAACCACTTTCTCTTCTTTCCTTTCAAGTTCAAGTTCATTTTTGGATTTAGGTCTTTTATTTATTTACAAGCACCTCAATAATGAACTTGGCCTCAATCAAGGCATCATTCATCCTAGTTTCCAAGGCTAATCATAGGTAAAACATAGTTTCTTCCAACTTAGTTCATTATTTATCTCTTCATCTCTTAAAGGTAGCAAGATATTTTTCTAAGTAATCCCCTTTTGAAAATGCTTCTTAGAATGAGGGGAGTTGGATTGAAACCTATTCTTAAGAATAGAAGTTTCCAGAGTTAGAGACCTTAGCCTCTTGAAGTGATGGTGTCTCGAGGGATTTAACTAAACTTTTGATAGGTTCAATTAATCATTCTATAAATAAATTATAAGTCTTCTTTTTTAGATGAAAAGAACCATAACCGAATTTAAAAAAAGAATTGTTACATAATTGTCAAAATATCTGATGTACTTCAATTGGGTCAATTCTTTAAGGTGGACCTCATGATCCTTCATACAAAATCATTTGATTAGCCTTTTCATAAAATCACCATGAGCGTCGATGAAGTTTTGTCCCTAGGTAACCAACCATGGTATCACTATTCATGAGCAATTCCATCAAGGTGTAGTGTGGTGAACCTTATGACTTCTTCAAATAGTGGCCTAGGTGATAGATAAGTATCTAATTTTTTAATCCAATATCGTGTTGCACTCTTGTTGGAATCATCAAAAGTGGAAGAGTTAATTTCCTTAGAAAGTGATGCTATTCTCTATTGTGTTCATTAGGTAGGGTAATTTGTTCATCTCTTGGCCCACTCCTCAATTTGAGGTTACAAAAATTGGTTAGTCATTTTTGCTTAGATCTCTAGTGCAAGAGATCTATACTTTTGATAACAGGCTATGATTTCATTCTGAATAAGATTTTTTTCTTTAGTTATTGGAAGCCCCTCTTCCCTTTGTAGGAAGGTAGCTTGAAAAGGTCTAGTAACCAACTTAGGAATGGATTTGGAATTGTTATTATGATTATTGTTGTTATTTTCCTAGGAACTTCTTTCTCCATTATTATTTTGTGTGACAATAGACATTTCTAAATTTATCCATAGTTTGTACCACTTGTGCCATCATATTGGCCAATTGTTGTTTGTCATGGATAAGGGCATGACATTTTGCATTCATCTACCACAACTCTTTTTCTCTTTTTAGCCTCTTTAAAAACTATTCCCCGATTTTTTACAATCAAAATTTTTGAAGACTATGCCTTTCTCCTTTCCAACATAATATTTGTATTCCTTATCACCACCCTACATAGGAAGTGTATTGAACAATATTTTCAACTCCTTTCCTTAGGCTAATAAGATCATCAACCCTAATACCATTGTAATGTTTCCAACAAATATTTTTTTAATTTTTTTTGCAAATGATATAATGAAATACAAACTACCACATTTTCTATCACCAAGATCTTGATGTGAGAACTTATCAACAAAAAGTTGGATAGTTCTATAAGCAATGAAATACTCTTCTAGAGGGCGATCGCGCCCTAGCTTGTTCTTTGTGTGTTGCTCGCTTTTGCGTTGTGGGGGGGGGGGGTTTTGAAGCTATCGGGGTTGTGGTGGTGGGGTTTTTTCTTTTCTGGAGGCCTTCTTGCTGCCGTTTGGGTGGCTTGTGGGTGGAAGGGTTTTGATCTTCCCTTGGGGTCTTTTCTTTTTTTCCATTTCTTGCAAAAGTGTCCTGGGGGTTTGCATGCCTGCTGGGGATCTTGTTTTTTGCTATGCTGGGTGGGGAAACATCTGGGGCTAGCCCCAAATTGGATTTCCGGTCAGCATTTGGTTCAAAGCCTTCAGTGCATGGAGTGAATGTTTTTGATAATACGCTATTTTCTTCAGATATGGAGATGAATGATCTAGGATCGGTTAGTGGTTCCCGAATAACGAAGATTAATGGGTGTTTGGAAAGATGCAAAGAGTGACTGAAGTTGATTATCCCAATGGAAATGCTTGCAGATGATATTGAATACTATTCAAGGCACTCTTTTTATTGCAAGTTCATGGGTTTGAGAGTCTCGCTGCAATTTTTGGAATCCTGGGCTCAGCGGACTTGGATGCCGGAGGGGGAGATGGAGATTAGGCTCCTTGCAAACAACTTTTTTATGGTCTCTTTTGACTGCATGGCAGATCGGAATAAGGTCTTCGAGGGTGGCCCCTATTTTTATAACCAGGTGGGTTTGTTTATCAAGCCATGGCATGCTGGCTTCAACCCGACTGAGGCAATACCGAGTCAGATCCCAGTTTGGGTTCAGTTGTCGTGGTTTCCAGTTGAGTGTTGGCGGGATGATGTGTTGCATTTGGTGGCTTCAATGCTTGGTAAACCTGTTGGGTCTTCACAACAGACGCAGTATAAAAAGGTAATTACTTTTGCTCATATCTATGTAGAAATTGATTTAAGCAAGCCACTGCCAGATTCTGTTGAAGTGAGTGTTAGATCATATACTTGGGTGCAACAACTAGATTACGAAACCCTACCTTTTCGGTGTCGTCTTTGTCATGAATATGGTCACTTGCAGCGTAGGTGCCCTAGGGCTAAGCCTGTGGTGCCCCAACCTTCTCAGCCTTCTCGTAATCCACCTAGGTCTGATAATGGTAAGGAGCCTATTCCAGGTGATGGTAATGGAGATGATGGTTATGTCCCTGTCAAGGCTTGCAATAGGAATCAGGGCTAGAAGCGGACCTTGAGGGAGAGGCAGGATGATGAAACTTTTAATAGGTCTAAGGTGCTAGATGATCTCAGCCAGCAGGAAGTGAATCCAGGGTTACTGAACTTGGATCAGGGAACTTTGGGTACAAGACAGGATGGGCCACCATTGGAGGCCATGCAGGTTGTGCGGGAGATTGGGGTTGGGCAGATGGATACAGATCAATAATTGATTGTCCAAACTGAACAAGAATCTTCTATTGGAGCTTCAAAGAGTGGTGGAGGTGGTTCCCCATTGCCCCTAAAAGGAGGCAAGGATGTGGGGAAGAGCTCTTTTGCCTCCTCTCATTTGGGTATTTAGCAAAATGAACTAAAGAAAGGGGTTGGTGACAGGACTTCCAAGCTGGGAAGGAAAAAGGATATGGAGAAGATTAAATTAATTGGGGAAACTTTGGTGGAGTCGAGGTTAGTCAAGACTCTGGATTCACATTTTTCATGCCCCCAGAAATTATTTTTCTCTCATCGAATGTAAGGGGCTTGAACAGTGGCCCTCGACAAAAAGTTGTTCGTGATTTGGTTAGGAATCATTCTCCGAATGTTCTTTTTCTTCAGGAGACTAAATTATTTGTAGATAATATGTTGGCCATGGCTCCTAAGTTGTGGAAATATGGTGAATGCCAGTGTGTGGGGGCTCTTGGTACTTCCGGAGGGGTGGCTTGCTTTTGGAACCCTTGGAAGATTTTCCCTCTCTGGTGGATGTCCTCTAGATCCTCTATATCCCTAGTTGCCTCTTGGTATGAGACTGGTGAGTGTATTCTCCTCTCTAATGTGTATGCTCCTGTTGAGTTTCTGGGTAAACAAATTCTATGGTCACATCTTCGTTTTGTTCGTAGCTTAGCTCCTTACCATCCGTGGGTTATGGCTGGAAATTTTAATGCTATTGTGGAGTTGTCTGAGAAAAGAGGTGGAATTCCTAGTTTGGAGCCTTCTGCTCTGTTATTTAGAGATAGCATTTCTGAATTAAATCTTATTAATGTTCTGCCAAGTAATGGTCGCTTCACTTGGAATAATAGGAGAATTGGTGAGAGTTGTGTTGCTGAGAGGCTGGATCGATTCTTGGTTTCTTGTTACTGGGTTGGCGACTTATGGTCCACTCGATCTGAAATTCTTGATTGGAGAGGTTCTGATCATTGGCCTATTAAGCTTAGTATTATCTCTGCTCGGGGGCCTCGTTCTCCCTCATTCAAGTTCCAGCTTATGTGGTTACGGGATCCTACTCTTCATGAACATGTGGCTGAGTGGTGGCGGATTGGTAGACCAACTTTTGGTACGGCAATGTACACATTCTCCAAGCTTCTTCAGTTTGTCAAATATCAGCTTAAAAGGTGGAATCGGCGATGTTTTGGTAATATCTTTCATGCTAAGGTTGCCGCACAGGAGGAGTTGAATAATATTACGCGGTTGATTCGTGAGAATGGGGCCTCTGAGGATCTTCTAAGGGAGGAGGCTAAGACTTTGAAAGTGGTTGAGGAATTTGAATTGCGGGAAGAAATCTATTGGAAGCAAAAGGCCCGGGTTGAATGGTTACAGGAAGGTGATAAAAACACCGCCTTCTTCTTCAATTCTGTGAAGGATAGGAGGCATGGTAATTCCATTCCTTTTCTGGTGAATGATAGGGGTGAACGTCTTGCCTCGTTTCAAGAAATCTCTGCTGAGGCATCTCAGTATTTTGCTACTTTATTTAGGGAGGATTCACAAGGGGGCTCTGTTGAGGAAGCACAGGTTCTTTCTTGTATTCCTCAGTTGGTCTCCAGGGAGGCGAATGAGTATCTATGAAAGATATCTCTCTTGATGAGCTGGAGGGGATTGTGTTTCAGATGAAGAAGGGTAAAGCTCCTGGTCCCGATGGTTTCCCGATTGAATTTTTTCAGGAATTCTGGGATATCATAAAGTTGGATCTTCTGGCGGTTGTCCTTGAGTCCCAGAGGAATAAACAGATGCTTCGTGCTCTGAATTCCACCTTCCTTGCTCTCATACCCAAGTGTGAAGGGGCTGATAGGTTATCTCAGTTCCGGCCTATCTCTCTTTGCAATGTGGCTTATAAAATCATTTCAAAGTTATTGGCTGAGAGATTGAAGAAGTGGCTTAAAGTGCTGATTTCGGAGGAACAGAGTGGATTTGTGGCAGGTCGGCAGATTCTTGATGGGGTTGTCATTGCTACGGAGACCATCCACTCCATGGACAACTCCCATGAGAAGGCTATGTTCATTAAGCTGGATATGGCTAAGGCTTATGATAGGGTTAGATGGTCTTTTTTGCAGAAGATCCTTGTTGCTTTTGGTTTTGGTGAGGAGTGGATCCAATGGGTCATGAGCTGTGTCACGTCTGTTTCCTTCTCAGTTTTGATAAATGGAGATCATTCTGAACTTTTTGGTGCCTCTAGGGGTTTGCGCCAAGGGGATCCTCTTTCTCCGTATCTTTTTCTGCTTCTTGTGGAAGGCCTTGGTCATTTGTTGAAAAGAAGGGTGGAGCTTGGCATCATTCAAGGTTGGCGATGGGGTGGAGACTTGCCTCCGCAATCTCATTTGCAGTTTGTTGATGATACTGCCCTGATGGGGATGGCTACTGTTAGGGAAGCTACTAACTTGAGGCAGGTGTTGGACATATATCTTGTTGCTTCAGGACAATTGATTAATGAGGAGAAGTCTTCCATATTCTTCTTCAACACGCCGAGCCCCATACAGAGAAGAATTGCTAATATCTTGAGGTTTCAGATAGGGGTTCTCCCTTTGACTTATCTGGGTTTCCCAATTTCTGTTCGCCATCTTCCCAAGGGTTCTTGGCAGAATATTATTGATAAGCTCCGTGCAAAAGTTAATCATTGGACCCACAGATGGTTGTCTTTTGCGGGGCGGGTTCAGCTTCTCAAGTCGGTGGTGCAGGCTCTCCCTACCTACAGATGTATGCTTCAGGTGGCTCTGATGGGTTTTCTGAGGGAGTTGGATTCTCTTGAAAGGCAGTTCTTATGGGCGGGAAGTTTGTCATCTTCCAAGTGGAGCCTGGTCAGGTGGGATGTTGTGTGCAGCCCAAAGCAATTTGGTGGTCTTGGTCTTCGACAGTCTGCGTTATCCAGAGTGGTTGTGGCTGCTAAGCTATTTTGGAGATGGTGTGTGGAACAAGATCAGTCATGGGCCAGGATATTATCTCATAAGTATTTCCCAGGGATTCCACGGCAGGATCTCCCTCGTTACCCTCTTGAGGGGAAAGGTTCAGTGATTTGGAATACTCTTCAGAAGGGTGCAAAGCTTATCAAGGAAGGTTTATTTTGGATTTGTAGACGGGAACTGAAGCTCTCTTCTGGTCATTCTTGGGATGGATTCCCTCCACTTACTTCTCAGTTCCCCAACCTACTTCCTTTGTGCCAAAGATTTCTCGAGGCTGGCTGGGCTAGGGTGAGTGACTTCAAGTCTGTTGCTTCTTTTGGTCAGTTGGAGGTAGCTCATTGGAAGGATCCCGCAGAGTGGCCAGATTTGGGACTTGCGGAAGAAAGTGCTGAGCTTCACAAGATTCTTCATAGTAGGAGTTGTAGTTCTCTTCTGGAAGAAGATATTCTTGCTTGGACCCATAATCCTAAGGGGGTTTACTTTGTTGCTTCTGGTTATCAGGTGTTATTGGCTCAGAAGCTAACTGGGGCAGAGGTTCATTGGTGGAAAAGGGTGTGGAATAAACTCTCGTGGCCTAAATGCAACTGCTTTGTTTGGACTTTGGCTTGGAATAGGTGCTTGACCTGGGATAACATTCATAAACGGGGATTTCAAGGACCTTCAATTTGTGTTTTGTGTGGGGGAGCGGAAGAGGATTCTTCGCATTTGTTCTTCTGGTGTCCCTTTGTTGTGTAGCTTTGGCATTGGTGGTGGGAGGTGTGGAAGCTTCCTTGTATTCATGTGTGCTCTTTGGTTGAATTCTAGGATAGTATGGGAAGACCTCCTTCTATGGCTTCCTTTTTACAGGAATTTTGGTTCATGGGCCCTACCTTTCTGCTTTGGCAGATTTGGCTGGAGCATAACCGCTAAATTTTTCGTGATCAGAAGTTGGTGGGTCGGCAAGTTTGGATGTTGGTGGGTCGACAAGTTTGGATGCATATGCTAGGAATGGTGCAGGAGTCAGTTTTAGCTAAATGTGATGTGGTTTTCCCCTTGGAGAGAGGTGATGCTGAGTTGGTGTCCAGACTAGGTCTTTAAGAAATTCGTTCATCTTTTGTCAGTTCCAGGAACTGTAGGCACAGGAAAAAGAGGGTTCAACGGGTTGGAAGGTGGTTACCTCCTCCCAATGTATTTTTAAATATCAATACTGATGGTTCTTCTAGGGGAAATCCTAGGCCTGCTGGAATTGGTGGGGTTGGCAGGGACTCAGCTGGGTCGGTGATTTTTCTATTCTCTATACATGAGGGGGTGAAGACTGTTAACTTCATGGAGGGTCTAGCGATTCTTCATGCTATTGAGAGGGCCCTTGCTTTGGGATGGAGAAAGGTTATATGTGAAGCTGATTCACAGATTTTGATTAATCTATTGAATGAGCGAAAGATATCTGATATAAATTGGCAGTTGGCTTCAATGGTTCAACGGATTCTTCAGGTTAGTTCTCGGATGGAGGTGGCATCCTTTGTTCACATCCCGAGGGAGTGGAATCGTGGTGCCGACTACTTGGCCAAATGGGCCTCTGAGCATGATAGTGGTTGGAAGGTTGAGGATTGGGATCAAGTTAACCCTGAGCTGCATCTGGATTTGGACCGGTTCTTGGAGGAGGATAGGAGGATACATGGGGATAGTTGATGTGGTTTTATGCTGTGGGGTTTTCGTCTTGTTTTCTGGGGCTGGGTCCCTTGGTTATTATTGTAATGCTCTTTTCTGATTTCTAATAAAGTTTTTACCCCTTTGTTTTTAAAAAAAGAAATACTCTTCTATTTTAATCCCAGTAATTATATCAAACAATTATTCAATAATTTGGAAATATTTATCTTGTTAAGTAGTTGGAAAGAAAACTACAAATACATTAATGTAAATACTTAGAATAAGAGTAAGGTTCAATTGAGGATGGAGCAACTGAGACAAAACTAAAGCAACTATTTATAAACTATTGTAACAGTACTTACCTCTAGAAATCAACAAAATCAAACCCTCTAACATTATAGAGGCATTGTAGCAATTGAAAATAACTTCAATTAATCTTCTCTTACAGTAGCCATAACCTTGTTATGATCAACAAGAGTTTCATTGTTCTTCATTAAATCACTCACCAATAAGAAATATAAATCTCTACACAAAAGTGATTAGAATATGTAATGAACTATAGAATCTTCAATGCTAAACCCTTTACTAGAATCTTCAATATGATATGAAAAAAGTAAGCAAATAATCAATTAACAATACTTAGCTCAAATGTGAAATTTGTATGAAATTACCATAAAAGGATCAGAAGGTTTTCATCCTCAATCCAAACTTGAGGGTTTTTTCGTCCCCAAGGGTTACAATTGAAGAATAATTTTGTTTAAAAAATGGATACCTTCCTCATACCCTGAACCCCTTTTTATAGCATTTTGAGGAGTTTTACTATTATTATTTTTTCACCTTCTCCCTCTAAAAATAATTCAAATGTCTTTTTAAAATAATTTAGACACTTTTTCTAAATAATAATTTAAATGTAGGTCATCTCTTTTAAATAAACATAAAGTCACCTTTTGGGCAATGTAAATTAAATTATTAAATAATTTATCCTTTTACAACATCTCAATAGCCTACAAAAAAATAAAGATAAACTAAGGGTCTTTTATCAACTTATGTCTGGGAAGGGGACACGACACATTATGCTTTCTTTGCTTGTTTTAGAGACTCACCAAATAAACAACTTAAATTTACAATATTGGAGAAATCACCATGAGGAGGGTGATTTTCCTTTACATTTGAGAGGGGCAACTCCCTCATAGATAGGGGTATTTTGGGGTTTTTGTGTACCTTTTATTGGAAAGTGCAAAAGTGGAAAAATAGTAAGAGTAGAGAAACCTTCTATAGATTGAAGATAAACAACTATTTGAGTTTTCTCAACACAAATGGAGAAGGGAGGAAGGGAAAGAGTATGTAGAAATGAATATATAAAATATTCAACTTCCACACACAAGAGTAACAAAAGAGGAGAAAGATATATAGATTCGTAAAATAGAATCTAGAGTTCAATAAATCTATACAATAGTGACAAATAAAAATGAATTAAACTTACAAATTGCAAAGAAGGATCTTAAAAACTAACAACATAATCTAACATAAGAAAAGATAATACTTCAATTATAAATAGAAAAGTAGAGTTTATGTGAAGTGTTATTTCTCAAAAATAAATTGAAATACAAAGTCCTTTGTATTCTTGTACAATTTATTGGTTTTCATTCAACAATTGTAACATGTATCTCTACCAGGTTAGTTGCAACTACAAACCCAACAAAAATATCATTTCCATTGTGCATTTTATCTATTCCAACAATGAAACCACATTTCATAGAGGCGTGGAGATGAGGGTTTACACATACCAAATGTGTGTCTAAAAGCTTCTGGAGCATTTTCTGCAAATCCTTTTTGTATGTATTATGCAACTCTTCAAGGGATTCAAAATATCAAATAGAAATTTCCTTGGCCATATGATTCACACTTTATTTCAAGCACGACCATGGAGGAGTGAGTCCAAGACAGGGAATTTGAGTTTCACATTTGCAACATACATTGCTTGAAGTAAATGATTTTTTGTTTGTAATAGATACACGAAATATGAGTAGTTCTGTTGAAGTAAAAATAGGCAACATTTGTTTGTAAAAGTTGAGATGTCTCAATGCAGAAGTGATAGCTTAAAATCAACTATGTATTCACTTACAAGGATTTGAACACAATTGAAATAAAACCTTTGAATCAAGAAAATAATCAGGCACCATTACCAATATGTGCATGTTATGTTTGCAATTGTAGTTATATTTTTTTTTGTATAGAAACACACTTCATGTGTATTACTCATTGTGAGCAACTTGATGAGGGTGAGTCCAAAATTGATGAGAAAAGTGTCATAATTTTTATCAAGTCTCACTAGTAATTAACTATTATATCAAGAGACATTACTAGACTAACATTAAAAAATATTATAATAGTGTGAGTGTATTCACTAAAAACCCTTGAATTTGATGTTCATTTTTACATCAAATTAAAAATTAGAAATTAAATACAATATTTTAAAATATAAAATCATTTGATATAGTAAAATAATTAATTGGGGCAGGGGGCCTAGCTCGATTGGCTAAAGCATCTTGTTGTAGACAAGAGGTCACGAGGTCTAGTCTCCCTCCAAACCCGTGGTACCAGAGGGTGTGTCGCACCAGCGCCACCGATCACGTGAAAAAAAAAAAAAATTAATTATAAGTCTCACTAATAATTAACTATTATATCAAGAAGATAGAAGAAAGTACAAACTCTTGAAAATGGCGGCTTGAGCGGGTGGAAACCCTACCCAGGCGAACCAAGTAGAAGGCGCGGGTTTCGTCGGTGGTGGTGGTTTTCAAGGCGGCGGTTGTTCTTTGACTAGGCTGCAAGAAACCGTTGCGAAAGAGTTTGGAGCCTCCGGTGTGTCTATGTTTGGCGAGGGACGTCTTAAGGGCGGCGGCCCTATGGCTAAAGCAAAGACGTTGGTTGTGAGGTTCCGGCATGGGAGGCTTCTGAATGGTGGGTTTATCCCTATTGCCAATGCTATCTCAGTTGATCTGAAAGCAGAGACAGTTGAGGAAATAGATGAGAATGCTTCTGAGCTCTCTGTTCGTGGGGTGATTTGTCGGTTTAGGGGTTTTTGGCCTAGCCTCCCTCAATTGCACTCTTGGATCTCCAATGAATGGGAGCCTCTAATTTCTGGTAAAGGTCATATTTTCCCCATGGCCAAGGGGTTTTTTGTTGCTAAGTTTGACAATGCCCAAGATAGAAACATAATTTTATGTGATAATTTTTTTAGCTGGGAGGACAAATTTTTGTTGATGATTAAGCCTTAGCACTCTGACTTCAACCCTTCTTCTGAAACTTTCAACAAGATCCCGATTTGGGTTCGGCTGCCTAATCTTCCCCTCCACTTATAGACTGACCCTCTTTTGGAGGAAGTGGGTGAAGCCCTTGGTGATTTATTGTTGGTGGATGATGAATCCTCTGACATTTTTCACTCCACCTTTGCTCGCATATTGGTTGAAATGGATGTTTCAAAAGGGTTGCTTACTGAAATTTTACTTAAATCTTCTAAGGGTTCATGGGTCCAATCTTTGGACTATGAAGGGATTTCCTTCTGTTGCAGAAGGTGTTTTAAAATAGGTCATGTTGCTGCACAATGCAAATTTGAGAAAAAAGAAATGATGACTACATGGTGGAAAGGTGCCTCTCAATAGCATTATATGGTTGAGAAGAAATTTGAACAACATAGGAGTTTTTCTGAGGTGGTTGTGTCAGAATCACAGGGTCTTGGGGAATCCCCTTTGGATGCCTCAAATAGTGGGGTTGTTGTTGCTCAACAAGATTATCATGTTGAAACCCCTAAAGAACGAGAGAATGGGTCTCAGGCTTCCATTTCTGGTGATAGCGCTCAGGCTATCATTTTTGGTGGCTTTTCTGATAAGTCTATGCCTACAAGAAGGAACAATGATGAAATCTCTGAGACAGTGATTGCAGGCATTCATCTTCAGGAAAATAGTGTGTTGGCTTGGCATGATAAGGCAATGCACGTGGAAGAAGGTTGGATTACTATAAAGGGTAAGAAAGAAAAATTCTCTAGGCCTTCTTTTGACATGACTCTCCACTCCCACAAGAGTAGTTCTAAATGTAAATCTTGATTGGTCTTGTTTGGGGGTTGGTTTTTGGTTGGTTGTAGGCTATTCTTTTTGTAGCTTTGTTTTGGTTGTAAAAGGTTTTGGGCCCCTTCAAAACCTGCTTTTACTGTAATCAAAAACTATTATATCAAGAAACATTACTATACTAACATTAAAATATGATTATAATAGTATGAGTGTATTCACTAAAAACCCTTAAACTAAATATAATGATCATTTTTACATCAAATTAATAATTAGACATTCAATACAATATTTAAAATACAAAATCATTTGATATAATAAAATAATTAATTATAAAGACTCACTAATAATTAATTATTATATCAAGAGACATTACTATACTAGAAAAAAATATAATAATGTGAGTGTATTCACTAAAAATTCTTAATCCAAATTTGATGGTCATTTTTACATTAAATAAATAATTAGAAATTAAATTATAATATTTAAAAATAATATCATTTGATATAATAAAATATTTAATAATGAATATTAATTATATTCTATTATATCTCTAAACGTATGTAAAATAAATATATTTAATTACATAAATATTAATTTGTATTATCTTTTTATAAAGGTTGTTAGTGAGATGTCTCCATAAAATAACCTCCCTAAATAAATTAAATAATAACCTATCCATTTAAATTTATGATATTAAAACTAAATATTTTTTAATAATGATAATTTTCAAAAATAATTATATAATAAAATATTCAAATATTCAAAAATATAAAAGAGAATATGTGACCAATAACAATAAAGAGCAGAGATGAATGCATTCAAAGAGTTCAAGTTTCAAAGTATTTAAAAGGAGATGATAAGAAAGCTCAAGGGTATTCTAAGTTTGGACATTAGAGTCCAAGGTTAAATAACTAGCAATGACAAATGCAATTGATTCCTTTGCTTTTACAGTGACAAAAATCAATATTAATATTCCTGCTTCAAAATATTCGGTGCTAAATGCACATCATCTTAAATTGCCCGTACATTAAAAATAAATTAAAGAAATGCCTTATTCCTTTCGCAAACTGGTGGTCACAAATGCATGGAAAACAGATAATAGCCCCGAAACGGTGGAAAAAAAGTGAACGAAAAAGTTCAAACGGAGGAGATTTTTTAAACCGTCTTGCATTACTCTTCCTCGTCTTTTAACCGTTGATCTCACAAATCAGTTTGGCTATTTTCAAATAGCACACGCCTTCGGCGTAATAAAAAACAAACAAATGTAAAAGATAAAAAGTGTGGTTCTCATTCAAAGGTCAAAATCTTAGTCAATAAAAAATATGGCACACAAAGGTGAAGAAAGGAATAAGGCATTTCTTTAATTTATTTTTAACGTACGGGCAATTTAAGATGATGTGCATTTAGCACCGAATACTTTGAAGCAGGAATATTAATATTGATTTTTGTCACTGTAAAAGCAAAGGAATCAATTGCATTTATCATTGCTAGTTATTTAACCTTGGACTCTAATGTCCAAACTTAGAATACCCTTGAGCTTTCTTATCATCTCCTTTTAAATACTTTGAAACTTGAACTCTTTGAATGCATTCATCTCTGCTCTTTATTGTTATTGGTCACATATTCTCTTTTATATTTTTGAATATTTTAATATTTTATTATATAATTATTTTTGAAAATTATCATTATTA
>VDFB02342905.1:23105-48691 GCA_007258455.2 Sequoia sempervirens
CTTCATGAACATGTGGTTGAGTGGTGGCAGATTGGTAGACCAACTTTTGGTACGACAATGTACACATTTTCCAAGCTTCTTTAGTTTGTCAAATATCAACTTAAAAGGTGGAATCAACGATGTTTTGGTAATATCTTTCATGCTAAGGTTGCTGCCTAGGAGGAATTGAATAATATTACGCGGTTGATTCATGAGAATGGGGCCTCTGAGGATCTTCTAAGGGAGGAGGCTAAGACTTTGAAAGTGGTTGAGGAATTTGAATTGCGGGAAGAAATCTATTGGAAGCAAAAGGCTCAGGTTGAATGGTTACAGGAAGGTGATAAAAACACTGCCTTCTTCTTCAATTCTGTGAAGGATAGGAGGCATGGTAATTCCATTCCTATTCTGGTGAATGATAGGGGTGAACGTCTTGCCTCGTTTCAGGAAATCTCTGCTGAGGCATCTTAGTATTTTGCTACTTTATTTAGGGAGGATTCACGAGGGGGCTCTGTTGAGGAAGCACGGGTTCTTTCTTGTATTCCTCAGTTGGTCTCTAGGGAGGCGAATGAGTATCTAATGAAAGATATCTCTCTTGATGAGCTGGAGGGGATTGTGTTTCAGATGAAGAGGGGTAAAGCTCCTGGTCCTGATGGTTTCCCGATTGAATTTTTTCAAGAATTATGGCATATCATAAAGTTGGATCTTCTGGCGGTTATCCTTGAGTCCCAGAGGAATAAACAGATGCTTCGTGCTTTGAATTCCACCTTCCTTGCTCTCATACCCAAGTGTGAAGGGGCTGATAGGTTATCTCGGTTCCGTCCTATCTCTCTTTGCAATGTGGCTTATAAAATCATTTCAAAGTTATTGGATGAGAGATTGAAGAAGTGGCTTAAAGTGCTGATTTCGGAGGAACAGAGTGGATTTGTGGCGGGTCGGCAGATTCTTGACGGGGTTGTCATTGCTACCGAGACCATCCACTCCATGGACAACTCCCACGAGAAGGCTATGTTCATTAAGATGGATATGGCCAAGGCTTATGACAGGGTTAGATGGTCTTTTTTGCAGAAGATCCTTGTTTCTTTTGGTTTTGGTGAGGAGTGGATCCAATGGGTCATGAGCTGTGTCACGTCTGTTTCCTTCTCAGTTTTGATAAATGGAGATCATTCTGAACTTTTTGGTGCCTCAAGGGGTTTGCGCCAAGGGGATCCTCTTTCTTTGTATCTTTTTCTACTTCTTGTGGAAGGCCTTGGACATTTGTTGAAAAGAAGGGTGGAGCTTGGCATCATACAGGGTTGGCGATGGGGTGGAGACTTGCCTCTGCAATCTCATTTGCAGTTTGTTGATGATACTGCCCTTATGGGGATGGCTACTGTTAGGGTAGCTACTAACTTGAGGTAGGTGTTGGACATATATCTTGTTGCTTCAGGACAATTGATTAATGAGGAGAAATCTTCCATATTCTTCTTCAATATGTCGACCCCCATACAGAGAAGAATTGCTAATATCTTGATGTTTCAGATAGGGGTTCTCCCTTTGACGTATTTGGGTTTCCCAATTTCTGTTCACCATCTTCCCAAGGGTTCTTGGCAGAATATTATTGATAAGCTTCGTGCAAAATTTAATCATTGGACCCACAGATGGTTGTCTTTTGTGGGGCGGGTTCAACTTCTCAAGTCGGTGGTGCGGGCTCTTCCTACCTACAGATGTATGCTTCAAGTGGCTCCGATGGGGTTTTTGAGGGAGTTGGATTCTCTTAAAAGGCAGTTCTTATGGGCGGGAAGTTTGTCATCTTCCAAGTGGAGCTTGGTCAGGTGGGATGTTGTGTGCAGCCCAAAGCAATTTGGTGGTCTTGGTCTTCGACAGTCTGCATTATCCGAAGTGGTTGTGGCTGCTAAGCTATTTTGGAGATGGTGTGTGGAACAAGATCAGTCGTGGGCTAGGATATTATCTCATAAGTATTTCCGGAGGATTCCACAGCAGGATCTCCCTCGTTACCCTCTTGAAGGGAAAGGTTCAGTGATTTGGAATACTCTTCAGAAGGGTGCAAAGCTTATCAAGGAAGGTTTATTTTGGATTTGTAGACGGGGAACTGAAGCTCTCTTCTGGTTGGATTCTTGGGATGGATTCCCTCCACTTACTTCTCAGTTCCCCAACCTACTTCCTTTGTGCCAAAGATTTCTTGAGGCTGGCTGGGCTAGGGTGAGTGACTTCAAGTCTGTTGTGTCTTTTGGTCAATTGGAGGTAGCTCATTGCAAGGATCCCGCAGAGTGGCCAGATTTGGGACTTGCAGAAGAAAGTGTTGAGCTTCAAAATATTCTTCATAGTAGGAGTTGTAGTTCTCTTTTGGAAGAGGATATTCTTGCTTGGACCCATAATCCTAAGGGGGTTTACTTTGTTGCTTCTAGTTATCAGGTGTTATTGGCTCAGAAGCTAACTGGGGCAGAGGTTCATTGGTGGAAAAGGGTGTGGAATAAACTCTCGTGGCCTAAATGCAACTGCTTTGTTTGGACTTTGGCTTGGAATAGGTGCTTGACCTGGGATAACATTCATAAACGGGGATTTCAAGGACCTTCAATTTGTGTTTTGTGTGGGGGAGCGGAAGAGGATTCTTCGCATTTGTTCTTCTGGTGTCCCTTTGTTGTGTAGCTTTGGCATTGGTGGTGGGAGGTGTGGAAGCTTCCTTGTATTCATGTGTGCTCTTTGGTTGAATTCTAGGATAGTATGGGAAGACCTCCTTCTATGGCTTCCTTTTTACAGGAATTTTGGTTCATGGGCCCTACCTTTCTGCTTTGGCAGATTTGGCTGGAGCATAACCGCTAAATTTTTCGTGATCAGAAGTTGGTGGGTCGGCAAGTTTGGATGTTGGTGGGTCGCAAGTTTGGATGCATATGCTAGGAATGGTGCAGGAGTCAGTTTTAGCTAAATGTGATGTGGTTTTCCCCTTGGAGAGAGGTGATGCTGAGTTGGTTCCAGACTAGGTCTTTAAGAAATTCGTTCATCTTTTGTCAGTTCCAGGAACTGTAGGCACAGGAAAAAGAGGGTTCAACGGGTTGGAAGGTGGTTACCTCCTCCCAATGTATTTTTAAATATCAATACTGATGGTTCTTCTAGGGGAAATCCTAGGCCTGCTGGAATTGGTGGGGTTGGCAGGGACTCAGCTGGTCGGTGATTTTTCTATTCTCTATACATGAGGGGGTGAAGACTGTTAACTTCATGGAGGGTCTAGCGATTCTTCATGCTATTGAGAGGGCCCTTGCTTTGGGATGGAGAAAGGTTATATGTGAAGCTGATTCACAGATTTTGATTAATCTATTGAATGAGCGAAAGATATCTGATATAAATTGGCAGTTGGCTTCAATGGTTCAACGGATTCTTCAGGTTAGTTCTCGGATGGAGGTGGCATCCTTTGTTCACATCCCGAGGGAGTGGAATCGTGGTGCCGACTACTTGGCCAAATGGGCCTCTGAGCATGATAGTGGTTGGAAGGTTGAGGATTGGGATCAAGTTAACCCTGAGCTGCATCTGGATTTGGACCGGTTCTTGGAGGAGGATAGGAGGATACATGGGGATAGTTGATGTGGTTTTATGCTGTGGGGTTTTCGTCTTGTTTTCTGGGGCTGGGTCCCTTGGTTATTATTGTAATGCTCTTTTCTGATTTCTAATAAAGTTTTTACCCCTTTGTTTTTAAAAAAAGAAATACTCTTCTATTTTAATCCCAGTAATTATATCAAACAATTATTCAATAATTTGGAAATATTTATCTTGTTAAGTAGTTGGAAAGAAAACTACAAATACATTAATGTAAATACTTAGAATAAGAGTAAGGTTCAATTGAGGATGGAGCAACTGAGACAAAACTAAAGCAACTATTTATAAACTATTGTAACAGTACTTACCTCTAGAAATCAACAAAATCAAACCCTCTAACATTATAGAGGCATTGTAGCAATTGAAAATAACTTCAATTAATCTTCTCTTACAGTAGCCATAACCTTGTTATGATCAACAAGAGTTTCATTGTTCTTCATTAAATCACTCACCAATAAGAAATATAAATCTCTACACAAAAGTGATTAGAATATGTAATGAACTATAGAATCTTCAATGCTAAACCCTTTACTAGAATCTTCAATATGATATGAAAAAAGTAAGCAAATAATCAATTAACAATACTTAGCTCAAATGTGAAATTTGTATGAAATTACCATAAAAGGATCAGAAGGTTTTCATCCTCAATCCAAACTTGAGGGTTTTTTCGTCCCCAAGGGTTACAATTGAAGAATAATTTTGTTTAAAAAATGGATACCTTCCTCATACCCTGAACCCCTTTTTATAGCATTTTGAGGAGTTTTACTATTATTATTTTTTCACCTTCTCCCTCTAAAAATAATTCAAATGTCTTTTTAAAATAATTTAGACACTTTTTCTAAATAATAATTTAAATGTAGGTCATCTCTTTTAAATAAACATAAAGTCACCTTTTGGGCAATGTAAATTAAATTATTAAATAATTTATCCTTTTACAACATCTCAATAGCCTACAAAAAAATAAAGATAAACTAAGGGTCTTTTATCAACTTATGTCTGGGAAGGGGACACGACACATTATGCTTTCTTTGCTTGTTTTAGAGACTCACCAAATAAACAACTTAAATTTACAATATTGGAGAAATCACCATGAGGAGGGTGATTTTCCTTTACATTTGAGAGGGGCAACTCCCTCATAGATAGGGGTATTTTGGGGTTTTTGTGTACCTTTTATTGGAAAGTGCAAAAGTGGAAAAATAGTAAGAGTAGAGAAACCTTCTATAGATTGAAGATAAACAACTATTTGAGTTTTCTCAACACAAATGGAGAAGGGAGGAAGGGAAAGAGTATGTAGAAATGAATATATAAAATATTCAACTTCCACACACAAGAGTAACAAAAGAGGAGAAAGATATATAGATTCGTAAAATAGAATCTAGAGTTCAATAAATCTATACAATAGTGACAAATAAAAATGAATTAAACTTACAAATTGCAAAGAAGGATCTTAAAAACTAACAACATAATCTAACATAAGAAAAGATAATACTTCAATTATAAATAGAAAAGTAGAGTTTATGTGAAGTGTTATTTCTCAAAAATAAATTGAAATACAAAGTCCTTTGTATTCTTGTACAATTTATTGGTTTTCATTCAACAATTGTAACATGTATCTCTACCAGGTTAGTTGCAACTACAAACCCAACAAAAATATCATTTCCATTGTGCATTTTATCTATTCCAACAATGAAACCACATTTCATAGAGGCGTGGAGATGAGGGTTTACACATACCAAATGTGTGTCTAAAAGCTTCTGGAGCATTTTCTGCAAATCCTTTTTGTATGTATTATGCAACTCTTCAAGGGATTCAAAATATCAAATAGAAATTTCCTTGGCCATATGATTCACACTTTATTTCAAGCACGACCATGGAGGAGTGAGTCCAAGACAGGGAATTTGAGTTTCACATTTGCAACATACATTGCTTGAAGTAAATGATTTTTTGTTTGTAATAGATACACGAAATATGAGTAGTTCTGTTGAAGTAAAAATAGGCAACATTTGTTTGTAAAAGTTGAGATGTCTCAATGCAGAAGTGATAGCTTAAAATCAACTATGTATTCACTTACAAGGATTTGAACACAATTGAAATAAAACCTTTGAATCAAGAAAATAATCAGGCACCATTACCAATATGTGCATGTTATGTTTGCAATTGTAGTTATATTTTTTTTTGTATAGAAACACACTTCATGTGTATTACTCATTGTGAGCAACTTGATGAGGGTGAGTCCAAAATTGATGAGAAAAGTGTCATAATTTTTATCAAGTCTCACTAGTAATTAACTATTATATCAAGAGACATTACTAGACTAACATTAAAAAATATTATAATAGTGTGAGTGTATTCACTAAAAACCCTTGAATTTGATGTTCATTTTTACATCAAATTAAAAATTAGAAATTAAATACAATATTTTAAAATATAAAATCATTTGATATAGTAAAATAATTAATTGGGGCAGGGGGCCTAGCTCGATTGGCTAAAGCATCTTGTTGTAGACAAGAGGTCACGAGGTCTAGTCTCCCTCCAAACCCGTGGTACCAGAGGGTGTGTCGCACCAGCGCCACCGATCACGTGAAAAAAAAAAAAAATTAATTATAAGTCTCACTAATAATTAACTATTATATCAAGAAGATAGAAGAAAGTACAAACTCTTGAAAATGGCGGCTTGAGCGGGTGGAAACCCTACCCAGGCGAACCAAGTAGAAGGCGCGGGTTTCGTCGGTGGTGGTGGTTTTCAAGGCGGCGGTTGTTCTTTGACTAGGCTGCAAGAAACCGTTGCGAAAGAGTTTGGAGCCTCCGGTGTGTCTATGTTTGGCGAGGGACGTCTTAAGGGCGGCGGCCCTATGGCTAAAGCAAAGACGTTGGTTGTGAGGTTCCGGCATGGGAGGCTTCTGAATGGTGGGTTTATCCCTATTGCCAATGCTATCTCAGTTGATCTGAAAGCAGAGACAGTTGAGGAAATAGATGAGAATGCTTCTGAGCTCTCTGTTCGTGGGGTGATTTGTCGGTTTAGGGGTTTTTGGCCTAGCCTCCCTCAATTGCACTCTTGGATCTCCAATGAATGGGAGCCTCTAATTTCTGGTAAAGGTCATATTTTCCCCATGGCCAAGGGGTTTTTTGTTGCTAAGTTTGACAATGCCCAAGATAGAAACATAATTTTATGTGATAATTTTTTTAGCTGGGAGGACAAATTTTTGTTGATGATTAAGCCTTAGCACTCTGACTTCAACCCTTCTTCTGAAACTTTCAACAAGATCCCGATTTGGGTTCGGCTGCCTAATCTTCCCCTCCACTTATAGACTGACCCTCTTTTGGAGGAAGTGGGTGAAGCCCTTGGTGATTTATTGTTGGTGGATGATGAATCCTCTGACATTTTTCACTCCACCTTTGCTCGCATATTGGTTGAAATGGATGTTTCAAAAGGGTTGCTTACTGAAATTTTACTTAAATCTTCTAAGGGTTCATGGGTCCAATCTTTGGACTATGAAGGGATTTCCTTCTGTTGCAGAAGGTGTTTTAAAATAGGTCATGTTGCTGCACAATGCAAATTTGAGAAAAAAGAAATGATGACTACATGGTGGAAAGGTGCCTCTCAATAGCATTATATGGTTGAGAAGAAATTTGAACAACATAGGAGTTTTTCTGAGGTGGTTGTGTCAGAATCACAGGGTCTTGGGGAATCCCCTTTGGATGCCTCAAATAGTGGGGTTGTTGTTGCTCAACAAGATTATCATGTTGAAACCCCTAAAGAACGAGAGAATGGGTCTCAGGCTTCCATTTCTGGTGATAGCGCTCAGGCTATCATTTTTGGTGGCTTTTCTGATAAGTCTATGCCTACAAGAAGGAACAATGATGAAATCTCTGAGACAGTGATTGCAGGCATTCATCTTCAGGAAAATAGTGTGTTGGCTTGGCATGATAAGGCAATGCACGTGGAAGAAGGTTGGATTACTATAAAGGGTAAGAAAGAAAAATTCTCTAGGCCTTCTTTTGACATGACTCTCCACTCCCACAAGAGTAGTTCTAAATGTAAACCTTGATTGGTCTTGTTTGGGGGCTGGTTTCTGGTTGGTTGTAGGCTATTCTTTTTGTAGCTTTGTTTTGGTTGTAAAGGGTTTTGGGCCCCTTCAAAACCTGCTTTTACTGTAATCAAAAACTATTATATCAAGAAACATTACTATACTAACATTAAAATATGATTATAATAGTATGAGTGTATTCACTAAAAACCCTTAAACTAAATATAATGATCATTTTTACATCAAATTAATAATTAGACATTCAATACAATATTTAAAATACAAAATCATTTGATATAATAAAATAATTAATTATAAAGACTCACTAATAATTAATTATTATATCAAGAGACATTACTATACTAGAAAAAAATATAATAATGTGAGTGTATTCACTAAAAATTCTTAATCTAAATTTGATGGTCATTTTTACATTAAATAAATAATTAGAAATTAAATTATAATATTTAAAAATAATATCATTTGATATAATAAAATATTTAATAATGAATATTAATTATATTCTATTATATCTCTAAACGTATGTAAAATAAATATATTTAATTACATAAATATTAATGTGTATTATCTTTTTATAAAGGTTGTTAGTGAGATGTCTCCATAAAATAACCTCCTTAAATAAATTAAATAATAACCTATCCATTTAAATTTATGATATTAAAACTAAATATTTTTTAATAATGATAATTTTCAAAAATAATTATATAATAAAATATTAAAATATTCAAAAATATAAAAGAGAATATGTGACCAATAACAATAAAGAGCAGAGATGAATGCATTCAAAGAGTTCAAGTTTCAAAGTATTTAAAAGGAGATGATAAGAATGCTCAAGGGTATTCTAAGTTTGGACATTAGAGTCCAAGGTTAAATAACTAGCAATGACAAATGCAATTGATTCCTTTGCTTTTACAGTGACAAAAATCAATATTAATATTCCTGCTTCAAAGTATTCGGTGCTAAATGCACATCATCTTAAATTGCCCGTACGTTAAAAATAAATTAAAGAAATGCCTTATTCCTTTCGCAAACCGGCGGTCACAAATGCATGGAAAACAGATAATAGCCCCGAAACGGTGGAAAAAAAGTGAACGAAAAGTTCAGACGGAGGAGATATTTTAAACCGTCTTGCATTACTCTTCCTCGTCTTTTAACCGTTGATCTCACAAATCAGTTTGGCTATTTTCAAATAGCACACGCCTTCGGCGTAATAAAAAACAAACAAATGTAAAAGATAAAAAGTGTGGTTCTCATTCAAAGGTCAAAATCTTAGTCAATAAAAAATATGGCACACAAAGGTAAAGAGAAAGATAGTAGGGACCTTAGGAAGGAGAAGTTTTATATAGCCCCATTTCAATTCCTTTCACTTTGTTTGCATATTTATATGTGCAAGAATTCCTAAATGTCAAAAATAGAGTAGAATGTACGAAGTAAGGGAACAAGAAAGTGAATACAAGCTTTATAGGAACATGATAGAAAACCAAGTTTTAGTAGAATAAAAATAGAGTGCTAAAAGAACAAGTGGTAGCATCACAAATGGCTATAGAAGTAGGGAAGCATGAATGGAAATCCATGCAACAATCAACAAAAGAAAACTTAGACTTGGTAGATCCAAAAATGAGAAAGGGTGGAACACGATCCTTGCAACAAGCAGGCAATCATAGGTTAGAGGAAAAATGAAGGAATATAGAAATCAACTCAAATGATTCAAATCAGGGACTAAAGTAGTTAAAAACCCAACTAGTGGGTTGGAGGAGGCAATGGAAAAAGATAGCAAAGCACAAGCAAGAAAGAACAAGGCAAGGTAGAAAAGCGCAAAAAATACAATTATTAGAGGGGTAAGAGATTATGAAAAAATTGAGAGTACTTACAATCTTACAAGTGATTTTCTAAGGGATATGTTGGATTGGAGGGGAAAAAATTGCCAAGCAAGGAGGGTTGGAAAATTAAGTGAACAGGGTATTAGGCTTATCAAAGTTGCCTTGATGAGTATAGAAGATGAATTTCAAATTCTAAGCAAAAAGGGGCTTTTGAAGGGCTCTAATTTCTTCTTAGATGAATATTTTGATTTCATTACAAGAAGAGGTGAGAAGAGTGGAATTGGCCAAAATAAAAGCAATAAGGGACAAAGGTAAAAGGGTGTGGCTGCAAAATGGAAAAACCATCACCACCAATTTAGTATCCCAAAACACAACACATTAGGAGAATAACAAAGGGAAAGCAATGTTAACAATGGTAGCAACACATGTAAGAAAGCAAGAATGGGTGAAAGAGGTAAAAACTTTGACTTAAGCCTCTAGCCCCAAGGCAAATAGCAAGTAGCCCCCCTAAGAGCACTTAAAACTATTGTGTTGGAAGTGTAGAGGATACTCATGGAGAAGAGGATCTTGGTTATGGCCTATCACTAATAGAAGAGACACAATGTGTCTTATGGAAACTCATGAGCATGATGGGTGTGAGATACCTACTTTTGAAGGTTACATGAAATTTACAAATTTGGAATGATGTAGTTGGTAATGGTAAGGAATATGGTGGCATAATGGTCTTAATAAAATAAGCATGGAGAAGCAACATTTAGTCAAAATATAGACCCAAATAAACAAATACAATTGGTTTAATTTTTTTGAGAATGATAGACACATCATAATTGGTGTGTTATTTTTCCCCCCAGGTGTCAAAAATATTAAAAACTAGGTTAGATTGTAAGGACCTTTTTGCAGCACTAAAAAAAGATATTTCATCTTTCCCACAATAGGGAGAAGTTTTATAGTGGGTGAATTCAATGCAAGGACAACTAATAAACAAATTGGTATCTTATGCAACAAGGAGGATAACAATCCTCTCTGGCTTACAGAAGAGGAAAATCATCAATGGTCAGGTTGTTCAATGGATAACGGGGATATCGACCATTTCAGTGAAGAATTACTTTCCTTATGTGACCTTTTTTATTTGATTATTTGCAATGGTATGGATAAATGGAAGAACTTTGGGAATTATACATACAAGATCTATAATAGTGCAAGATAATAGAAATTGTGATTGAAGACCCCCTTGATGTTTTAAAGTCATATCATAATATAATACAACTTCTGATATCTTGGCCAAAGAAAAACTAGCATGTGATACATGAACAATCCATTCACCAACCTCCAACAAAGGGGAAATTTATTTTAACCCAACAAAATTATAATATCTTCAAGGAAACTTTAAGGCAATTAATGTAGAATAAATGAAAAGAATACATGGTTTTAAAATTCATGAGCTAACAAACATAATTCAAGAGGCACTTGAGAGCTACATAAGGAAAAAGAATAAGAAGAAGAAAATAAGTTAGTTTTTAAAAAATGCATGGTTTGATGAGGATTATAAAGCTGCAAGGAGAGCTATCAAGGAAATAGGTAAAGAGAAGGAGAACACAAAGTTATACAAGCAGGCTATAAAAGTGAAAAAATAGTGTTCATGAATACAAGGAGAGAAGAGTTGATATATATAGAGAAGAATAACCCAAGAAAAAATTGGAGGGAACTTTTGATGAAGGAGCATCCAATGTGTAAGGGAAATCTTGCATCACCCAAAAAAAAAAATTCTTTGATTTTTATTTTTGTTTGGTGAATAATGATTGAAAAAAATAGGATTTATATTTTTAAAAAGTGTGTATTTGAACATGTATGGACTTGAAAATTTACCTAGAGCTTCAAAATTATAAAAATAGCCTAAGGTTAAAATTTTAACCAAAGATCATTTGCAGATAGTGAGATATTAAAGTCTTAGGGTTCAAAAATTGTATAAAAAATATTCAACTTGAAATTTGGACCCTTAAATGAAGGATGTGGAGGGGGGTGGAGGGGGGTTGGGGGAGCCAGAGGATGGGTGAGGGGTGGAGGACGAATGGGGAGCACGGATCAAAACTAATCATTTCTCAATTTGAAATGATAATGTCATAGAGCACTTTGAGCTCTACAATTTAAAAAATGAGCTCAATTGGGTGCCCAAATCAAAAGTTATGGCTTTTAGAAGTTGGGTTATTTTTGGGTAGGAATTACAAATTTCAAAACAAATTATTGTGGATGCCAAATGACTATTTATGACCATTTTCAAGAATTTTTTAGTGTGTAGTAGGATGATGGGAAGGTGGTAAGTCGTGAGGAAGGAGGGAAAGCAAGATTTGAAGGTGAATTGAAAAGAAAAAAGGCAAAAGGCTTTAGAATCAAGGGAAGGAAGTTGTAATGTATTGCAGCCTATGAGGATTTCATCCTTTATTTTGTTTTCTCATTTATGTAATGTATTATATTTTCATTTCAAGAAAAGAATACTCATATCTTTTGGTGAGAAATTTGTATGGTTGTGTGTTGTGTGATTTTCCCCTTCATCAACTTCAATAAAAAAAGAGCAAACAAAGAATAACATAACAACCACTCAATGGTTTGAGTATGAAAAATAACTGTATGAGAAAGAATCGGGGGTTGAAGTACCTCCCATGGTCAACACGATGATGAAACTTTTCACTTTACTAGAGGTTAAGGAAGGTATCAAGAAATCAAGTATAGGAAAGGCTAGGGACATGGTTGAACTTTAGGTTGAATATCTAAAATGGGGAATGAAAATCCCTACTCCTCACATTGGGAAAATATTTAATAACTTCATCTATCATGGGTTTCCATCTTAGCAATACCCCTCTTAAAAATTGGGGATGTTAATAATCCTTTCAATTGTTGGGTCATCATGATTGATTCTTTGTTTACAAAATAGTTTGGCAACATGGTTGAGCATATAATCAACAAGTGGGCAGAAGAAAAAGAAAAGAGAGCAACTAAGCTTCAGACCAAAGCAGTCAATAATTGATCACAAAATCACTTTGAGGCATATCATTGATAATGTTTGGAATGAGAAAGAAGAAGCTTATTACTATTTTATTTATCTATTTCAAAATGGCTTTCAACATGGTTCCTAGACATACATTATGGTGTAGAATGAAGGTCCCAATCCAATTTAGAGTAATTTTTCATAGGCTATATGAAGAGGTTCGGGTAAAAATCAAAACTTGTGTAGGTACTTCAAAAAAAATTAGGAGTGATATTGGAGTTAAGCAAGGTTGCCCATATCTCCTCTTTTTTTCCTTTATATCGATAAACTTGAAGAATGGTTAAATCTAAAAGGTGGGAAGGGTGTTCCCCTAACAAAATATGTTGTTAGGCTTCTGTTGTATGTCAACGAGCTTATTTTGATTGCAAGGTTTGCCCAAAGGTTACAAGAACATTTTTTTTCCCTTGAGAACTTTTGCAAAGATGTGGGTATGCAAGTTAATACTAGCAAGACCAAGATCATTCAATCTTCTCCAATAGGAAGTAAAGGAATCAACTTGACTTTAATTTTGAAGGAAGTATCCTAGAGGAAGTAATGGAGTATAAATACCTTGGGATTGAATTCAACAACAAGCTTAGTTGGAAAAATTGCATAAGGAAAATAATTTTGGGAGAGTGGAGAGCACTTTTTTCTCTTCAAAATAGATGTAGAGAGGTAAAGTTGAGGGATTGGAAAACTATTCAAAATATATTTGGACTATTAGTAATTATAGTGGTGCTTTATGGATGTGAAATTTGGGTTAGTAGTACTTCCAACACCAAATGGATGTAGATAAAGAGAATTCAAAAATGTATGATCACAAGAAAATTCAAGTCAAAAGCATTAGTCTCCAATGAGATTCTTCTAGCTGAAATAGGTGCAATTTCTATTGAATCCATCACTATGGTGCATCTTTTAAGACATCTAAAAAAAGATCAAATGGAAACAAATCCTTGGCCCAATGTTATCTTTAAATATGTCTTGAACGAAAGAAAAAAATCATGGATGAAGCAAAATTGCAAGTGGATGAACAAATGACACATTCATTTGAATGCTTGCTCTAATAATGATAAATAAATAAAGGTTTTTGTAGTATATAAGTCTCACAAGGCTATGAGGGGAAAGATATTAGGGAGAAAAAGAAATATTACATTGAAGAATTTAACCCCACTTTAGACCATCAACAAAAGGCCTATTTAGAGTCTAATATCCCTTGGAGATAAAAAATTCTCATTGCCCACTTGAAGACTAACTTACATTGTCTTCAATGTAAAATAGGTAGGTGAAAAAGGCCAAAAGAGGTTTGAGAAGAGAGGGTATCTATCATTTGCACATTGGAAATAGTGGAAGTGAGAAAACACTTTATTTTAGATTTTTAGGTGTACAAAGACATTTGGGTTAGGTACAAAACTAATTTAGCAACAATGTTTTTTCATGATTTATTTAGTATGGAGGTGGAGAGAATGAGAGAGTTCATTATCAAATTGAATAGTATAAGATCAACACTTCATAATGAAAAAACAACAAGGTCTATTGTCCCATAGGCCATCTTTGGTCTCGTGGACATTAAAATTCTTTTATTCTATTCTATTATTTTTAATATAAAGCTTTGTGGGACTTAGTATGCATGGGGAAAAGGGAGTTAAGAGCACTTTTCCTTATATCCCTTAGGGTTCATTGTTTTGTATGTATAAATAAATTTTTAGACTTCTTTACCTTTTTCATTTATATGCCTTGCGAGATTGTGGGTTCTACATGGTTGTGGGGAAGTCAAGGAATCTTATCTTTTCTTAAGTGTTTCAGAGTTTCACTTTTAAAAAAAAAAAAAATTACGTTTATTTTTTGGAATTTAACTTTGTATATTGCGGGGTTTTGGGTATTAAGAGGATATAAACATTTAGGAAATGTGCAAATATCTGTTGAAGTTCCACAAAATTAAGCTGAAATAGTGATTACTTAAGTTGTGAACTTAGAAAGCTTGAAAATCAAGAGAAGAACCTTTACAAACATGGAAATTGTATTTGTTGTCTGACTTGAATTACCTCAAACTATGCAACTAGTGAACACAACAACTAATTTTTAAATATTCATTGATGACTATATGTGAACATTGCCAAATGTTGAGTGGATGCAAATTTAAACATTGTGACTTTACACTATTGTTGATTGAGAGATTTAATCAATTGCATCATTAAAATTCAGCGAATTTAATAAAATTGTATGATGAATTGAGTTGCAACCATGCGTCAAACCTTTAAATAATTGCAAATTCACTTTTTCTTTGTCCGGACTTAATATTATAAAATTGGCATATTAAAGCTTGAGAAGAATTGCTTAAAACTTGTTATCAACCTTCCAAACTATTTTGTGAATTTGTGAAAATGTGAGATATGAGAAGATGAAGATGTTGAAATGTAAAGAAGCCTTAGATGTTCTTGTCATTGAGATTTGATCAAACACTTAACCATTTTTAATACATAGATTACCAGGTCCACGAGATTTCATGACCTCACTAAAGCAAAATTATAACAATTTCAAGTGTTCAACCTAATCATAGACCACTTGCGACAATGATCAATTATTGAGGACTTTGACTTGACAAACAATACAACACTTCAAAACGATTATGAAAATTTGTGATCAAGACTTATTAACACAGACATTAATTAAAAATAAAAAGTTTAAATTTTTCTAAATAAAAAATGAGGGTGGTAGGTCAAGAGGCTATACTATGGTTGCTTTTGATTGCTCAGTGGAGTAATTCATTAAATAAAAGAAAGTTTTTTCTAGGGTTGCTTGAGGCCTCTGAGTAGAAAATTTTAATAAGAAAAGATAGACCATTTATTTTGTTGTTGGCCAGTCACGAATTTCTAATGAAGAATGGTGGGTCCAAAAAATTTTATGAAGAATCTTGAAGTTGAATGCTTCCAGCTAGGTCTCTATATATTTTCATTAGTTTGAGTTAATGAGTTGAGACTTGGCTTGTAGTCATGGATTTGAGTGAGTTAGGTTTTATGAGTTTGCAACCTCAATTAACAGAGCCAACAAGTTCGTGAAAAGATAAATCACCTTAAAATTTAAAAAATATTAGAAACATTTTATTACACCCCGAATGATATTACCTATTTACTATTACCTGGTTTGGTTAAATTGCTTGAATAAATGAATGTGTTTTATGAATCTTTAATGAAAATATGATGAATGAATGATTGATGCAATTTGATATTTTATTATGATTCTAACTATGAAATATATGTTGTATATGATTATGTTGTGTGTGGATAACTACTGTTGTGATGTGCCAAGTTGAGTGCAAGAACAGGTTCAAACCTCCGGAAGAGAGGGGAAGTATCACTCAGGAGAAGAACTTTATCTAGTAACCCTTAATGAGCCTAACTAAGCATTCACACACTCACGCCCTGGTTGGTCTTAGTGAGTCAAGTCAATTTTGGGATAAGGTAAGTAATCTTTGGTTTTGATGTGAATGTTGTGATTGAGGATTGTGAATAAGTCTTGATGTCGTATGAAAGTCCTTCCTTGTGTGCTTATTATGGTATTGATGTGATATATGCATAATATATATATGTACATGTCTACGGTAGACACATACATGTGAGTGAATACGTACATGGGAATACGTAGGTAGACATATCTACATATGCTCATGGATGGATCACCCATATGCATGGGAATACCGATTAGACTAAAGGTGGCATGAATATATATATGTATATATATATTTCGTGTATATGTTGATCAATGGTTATGAGTATGAGTAATTTTATAAAGATATTGAAATGGTATTATGTATATGTATACATAAATTATATATTAATATATATGTATAAATTAATATAGTTACATATATATTTATATATAATTGTATATATATACATATTATTATTATTATTTATACATATTTTATTGTTTAGCAATTAAATGTATTTGATGACTTTATGAAATAAGTATATATATATATATATATTAATGGTTATATATACATATAATATATATATATAAATATATATATATATATATATATTAATGGTTATATATACATATAATATATATATACATTGGAAACATTTGTAAAAGCTTCTAATCACAATACATATAGCACTATTTATAAGTAATGTGCTAGAAAGAATAAAGCGCTTAAGAGATACATGGTGCAGCCTTGCAACCAACACATAAATTAATTCAAAGACCAAGTAAACAAATATGAAAGGAATGCATGAGTTTCATTTACTGTTGTGTATACATTTAAAAGGAAGTTAATACAGTTTTTAAGTTGTTTGAAGAAGTCAAGCCAGTGCTATAATATGGGGCGCCAACTTGATAATGTGGTGCCAATCTGTAGAGTATGAAATGCTTAAGAAGTTTGCTAAATTTGCATAAGTCTGATATTAGCTTGTGAGACTCAATCAAGTGGAAACTTGACAGCAATATGTGAAGGAATTCGAATTAGGAAACTTGTAAGCTTGTTGTCCCTTATAACAAGTCAACCCAGCCATTAAAATGGAAAGGACTATTATGTGTTGCAAACCTGTGAGTTAGATTGATGACTCATTGCATGAGGATAAAAAAGGTGGAAAAAATATTAACTTGTTTGTAGCCTTCGGTTGCTCACAATTTAGTATAAATAGAGGTGCTCATTCTACCAATTGCTACATTTATCATTCTGATTATCTTGATGTTATTTTGTTGTGATTTATGAGTTAGTGAGTTGAGAGGTTGTGAGTTGAGATTTATTTTGCTATTTTGTATTAGTGATTATTGTGAGAGTTAGTGACAAGTTAGAAGAGGGAAATCAAGTGGATCTTGAAGGAGGTATCAAGCGAGTTTGGGGATTAGAACTAGGAAAGAGTTTAATCAATTGGAGCATTATACATGCATGCTAGTTTCTATACTTTTGTTGTTTAAATTGGAAATTAAGGTTAATTAGTTTATTATTATGTTGGAAAATAATGTTTTTGAATATGTTGTGATGTTTGTTTATGAAGGCATGTTTCTTGGTTGTGCATTATGTTGTAGAACCTATCTTACTAGTTATAATTGTGTGTACCCTATATATGGGAGTTTGTATGAGTGCAACGAATTTATACTATACATAGTTGTCATCACTATATGTAGGATGTTTAATCTAGACGTATGTAGAAAAGAGTAAGAAGTTGCTAGAATTACTTTGGTAGTAAAGTCACTTTGTTTATGAGATGTTAAGTGGGTTATTCTTGGGATTTGTTTGATCCATAGGAAAGGGGGTAACCTAGGTATAGAGTATAAATGGTCATTAAAACCAAATTGATCTAGGAAGGTGTGTGCATATGTGATGTCCACTCTAAGTTTTGGGTGATAAATACTTTGGCCAAAGTAGTGTAAATAGCCACTATTTACATTGTCAGTTTCACTATGATCTAGGATTACGTACTAGGAAAGTTATATTCATACAAGTAAGTTGTAACCACTATATGTCAATACTAGATATGTATGGGACACAACACCAAGCTCAGAAAAGGCTATTGTTATGAGGTTACCACACAAATCTCTTCATTGAAGGGTAAGGCCATCTTACCAATTAGGTAGATGTGCGGGGGACCACAGTAAGTCTGTGGTTGGCAGAAAAATGCTTGAGTGATGCTTCTCCTCATAAGTTGGCGGCCAAGATTTGAGGAGGACTCCCTAGAACATTTGTACTTTATATATTTTTTAAGCTAGTTTAAGCTATGTTTGTAACTTGTATCCATCTCTATGAGAATTGTAAATATGAAATATCATATGGAAATTATGTATCATCATTATTTGAGTTAATGAATTCTTTTGTATGCAATGGGAAAGTTTGAAATATGTTTCAAATGTGAATTTATTATTCAAAGGAAAAGAAAAATTTTATTGCTCTTAAAGGTTAGATGCATAAACTATTCACTTGTGGGTAAAATGTACATTTTTTTATTGTGTAGAACAATGGGCATGTTACACATTTTTCAAAATATTATACATTTTTAATTGCATTGAGTTTTGGTTGAGGTTTTGTATGAGTCTATAAATTTGGATTAGGTGGCTTAGCTTGGGACTAATGGATCATAAATTTTAATTGTGCCACTATTTTTAATTCAAGATTCCATAAATTATATAATATATGAGTGGCTTGGGTTTTGGGATGCATAGAGACTAACAAAATTTTGGGAATATTTGTGCTACAAAATATTGGTGAGAAAAGTTTAAGGGGGCATTCAATATACTATGGTTGATTTTCTTGCAAACTCTACACTTTTCCAACTCTAATTTTGAATTTGTGTTGCCTTCCATTATGTGAGTGGTAGAGGAGATCTACATGACTTCTGCCTTCTATATTCCATTTTTGCATTTTCCATTTCAAGCATATAGTAATCATTTTGATGAGAGCAATTCATGCTCCATTTTATACCATATTTTATCTTTTTTCCTATACCATTTAACCCATTTCCATATTCCATTTCCATACATTATCATACCATTTTACCACCTTTTGTTGCTTATGGTTAAATATAAATAAGTAATATTTAATTTAGTTTTTAGATAAAATAAGTGAATAATAATTATTAGATTGTATTTACTAGTATTTGCTTCTATTATGTTAAGTAATTGGAGGAGGAGAATGCAAACTTCCTGTCGCCTATGGGTACACATATTAGCAAATTAATTCCATCAATAAACTTATTTTCTCATAAAATAATTTGGTTATTTAGTTATAACTAATTAATATTCAATTTCAATTTTATGGAGGAGAATGTCTTCACGTTAAAAATAGTATTCTATTTTATTGATTGTAACCATGAGCTAAACAAGCTCCTACATTTTAGGGTGAGTTGTTTCAATAAATCAAACAACTAAATATGAGCCACAAAATAATAGCAAAGTGGCATAAAAATAGGAAATAGCTTGCACATATATTTATTATAAATATGAGCTATAGGAAAGAAAAGGATATATAGACTTTTTATTATTTTTGATAATAAAAAAATACCATCTTCATGTGACTAAACCAACATAAAGGAATTTCATTTCAACACCAAGTGTAACGCCCGTCATGCAAACCCCAAAGGACAAAACAATGCACACATTTTATTTTTTAAATAATACAAAGTACACATATTATGAACCATTTAAACATAATTACATTACACATTAACATCATAAACATCGAGTCCTTTGGGGCACGCGAGGTCACATCGCATAAGCAGACTCATAACGAAAGATTACAGATAAAGCTAAATAACTTAATAAATCTTACATCCATCCTAAACATTACAACATCCATTTACAAAGGTAACATCTATGTATCCATAAGTATAAGTATAAATACATCACATGATACAAATCATAATAAATCTCATAAATCAAGAAAGGCTACAAGGGTGCATATACAATACATCTTCTTTTAATACATTACAAGTTTACAATATAGGAAATACAATAAAACCTCCCATACATGTGGGATAAATACATAGTACAAATAATGTCTGAATTACAAGATGAATATCTGGTACAAGCTCCATCTGAAGAATACTGTGAAGAATGAACGTTGATGGGGAACCCAACGGGTGTGGAGCACGTTCCACCCGACCACGTGGGTTTTAGAAAAACCCACCCCCCATGCTCAGAGGTGACAAGGAAGTAACCACGACCATGAATGTCATAAGACTAACTCCAATAAGAAAATCATAATACAAAAACTCCAAGCAACATCAAAGGATAGCATAGATCATAAATGACGATGACCAAGATTGAATCACTATAAACTCAAAGCCATATAACACATTAAAAAAATAAGTCAAAGGCAACAACCATTAACCACTTACAAAGTAAATCCCAAACAACATTCATGACACACTTCCAGAGGCAACCAAGAAAACAAGCATAAGGGAAACAAGTGGAGAGTGTCATCGCATAGCCTACATGGGTTATCCTGGCCCTTCCTCCAACATGAGGCGTCGACCCCCATCTATGGTTATCCTAGCCCTTCCTCCTACTTGAGGCATCAACCCCATAGGGTGACTCATGCGGAGCTGTTAACCTCTCCAGAGGACAAGGTAACGACTTTGCCAACCACGACCTTCTCAGTCTACCATTAGTCTGCAATAGCCCTAATGGATAGACGAGGTATCCAAGATTATCTTATATGTTTTTACTACCCATCCCCCTAAGTTCTATTATTAGGTTTTCACTTGTTAATCTAACTCTTACGTGGGTTATCCTGAGCCCTTCCTCCTTTTGAGGCGTCAACCCCCACGAAGAGCCACTCTCCCTGGAGACCCCAAAACATAACACAAGCAAGGGTTGTACCACAAAGAACAAGGCACTAAAACTCAACAAATGACATGCGAGGCATTACCCATCTCGCTAAAACACATAATCAGAGTCTCAACAAAACCCCATACAACCCTTTCAAAATAATGATACCAATATCTTGCTACATCAAGAGCACATTAAACGAGGATAAACATCCAACAATAAAATTAAGCCTCTGGAAGCCTAAGGTTCGAAACATCAATAATTGGGTTCTTAAAATCAACTGGGTTCCCACCTCGAAAAGCCAAAACAACAAAATCACAAGATGTTATAACTCAAGAAACCATTTTAATTTTCACACATTATTTCCGCAACTCCAAAATAAACAACTGGTTTAATTGCATTAATAATCTCCATTTTCCTCAATACAATTTGAAATAAGAGTTCAATAATAGCTTTGACATAAATATTTAATTTGCTTCTTTTTAATTAACCAATATAACTAAATTTCATAATTTCACAGTTAAACTAGAATCAATAAATCATAACATTTATATATATATATATATACAAATAATTGCATATATAAATATATATATACATATAAAATATATGTATATTTACTTTTATGTTTTATTCAAAAACTTTAAAAAAAATCTAAACTGGCTAACTGTTGGGTACCCAAATCGTACCCATGTCAGTACTTTATAATAAATATTAATATATATATAATAAAACAAAAAAAAACAATAAACATAAATCGCAGCCCGCTGGCTGCACAGAGGACTGCACACAATAGTCTGTAGGACTGTTGCGCGTGGCAGTCTATGGACTGCTATGAGTAGCCCATCCGCAGTGATGGGGAGAGGGGGAGGGTACGGCTAGCGCTGACCCTTACCTTCACCCATATGAAACTTTTAAACTTTTTTTTATAAAAATTGGCCCACGAATTTAACACAGTCGGCCCAAACAAAATTTTGAAATGAAAAGAATATTTTAATAAATATATATATTTTTATATATACTGTGAATATACTGTTGATCTATGCTATCCTTTGATGTTGCTAGAGTTATTGTATTATGATTTTCTTATTGGAGTTAGTCTTATGGCATTCATGGTTGTGGTTACTTCCTTGTCACCTTTGAGCATGGGGAGTGGGTTTTTCTAAAACCCACGTGGTCGGGTGGAACGTGCTCCACACCCGTTGGGTTCCCCATCAACGTTCGTTCTTCACAATATTCTTCAGATGGAGCTTGTACCAGATATTCATCTTGTAATTCAGACATTATTTGTACTATGTATTTATCCCACATGTATGGGAGGTTTTATTGTATTTCCTATATTGTAAACTTGTAATGTATTAAAAGAAGATGTATTGTATATGCACCCTTGTAGCCTTTCTTGATTTATGAGATTTATTATGATTTGTATCATGTGATGTATTTATACTTATACTTATGGATACATAGATGTTACCTTTGTAAATGGATGTTGTAATGTTTAGGATAGATGTAAGATTTATTAAGTTATTTAGCTTTATCTGTAATCTTTCGTTATGAGTATGCTTATGCGATGTGACCTCGCATGCCCCAAAGGACTCGATGTTAATGATGTTAATGTGTAATGTAATTATGTTTAAATGGTTCATAATATGTGTACTTTGTATTATTTATAAAAAAAAAATGTGTACATTGTTTTGTCCTTTGGGGTTTGCACGACGGGTGTTACACCAAGCGAATTGAGGAGGAAGGGCACCCCCTTCTTGGAATGCTCAAGGTGATTTTTGCAGCTTTCATAGTACGCATGTTTATTTTCAGCAGTGTGTTTATTTCCAATAGTCTGTTCTAATAATTATCTTTGTTAATGATTGTGTTCATATTATTTATAGCTATGAGTTTAATTTCCCTCTCACAGAAGTAAAATAGAAACAGTAATCTAATTTTTTAGCTCAGGTATTTGATTGAGTTTAGGAATGCATTTTCATCCCCACTCACCTCACTACTTGCAGCCCTTGTGCAAATAGCCATGACATCTTTCACGAGTTAATGCCCTGGATTGACACTTAGACCAAGCTAAATCTTGTTATTAAACATTAAATCCTTCTTATTCTTTACCCTAGTTTTGGCCTATCATATTTTATCCAAGAATTATTTATATTTATTTTATTCAAGTCTTACTTTTTAGGAATTCTAAAGTTAAATCTCAAATGATATATAAGTTTGTGTAAATCTTAAAACTTCAAATTTGGAGTGAGTTTTATTTTTAAAAATATGTATCTTCACTTTTTCCTTTGTCAATTTGGATTTATTTATATTGGGTTATGTTGAATGTAATAACTAGTGTATGCCATATTTTTGTATACAGGTTTGCAAATAATTTAAAGTTGACTCAATTCTATTTTCATGTATATTGAGGGATTTGTCTTAATCTTGAGCTTATCCATTCCTTTACTTGGATTAAATTTATGGGGATGGAAAGAATCTAGAACTTCAAATTCAAATTTAGATTTAAATCCAAACCAATTCCATTTTTACTAGCCATTACTTGTCACCTTAGGCATGAAAATATTCAAGTTACATACTAGAGTGTTGTATAGAAGGATAGACCTTGATTCATTATGCTCATCTAACATGCATCCAAGGATTTTTAAATAATAATATTTGATAGCATTGCATGAACACTTAGCATCAACATGACATCAACAATTACATATTTCTATGTATTTTGCATCATTGTTTGACATCTTCAATCATTCTTCAAAATTGTTAAATCAAATTTAGGGATTTGACACAAGGAGAAAATCATTGCTTAGAAAACTCCTAAAGGTGTTCATCAACATTTTCTTTTTTCAAACATAAATTCTAGATAACAAGGTGACTAGGTTACAAGCTAACGAAAGCACACAAGTCATTTCCACATGTAGGGTTTGGATTTGTAGCTAGGGTACATTTTCATGGGCACAAACATTAGTTCTATAGGTATATATTTGACATAGAGTGAAGAATAGTAAATTTTTCAGTTTGATAATTATCTAGAAGAGTACCATGCATTTAATATTAGGGAAAAGCATAGAGCATTGTTTGTTATAAAATGCTTTAAGTTGACTCTTACAGATAAGTACCTTAATTTCCTTTGTTAAATTTAATGCATAGTTTTATATATGTTTTTATAGCATTATAGTCTTAGTTCTTTATTCCAAGATAATTGTTTATCATTGTGGATTAATTAGTTTATCTTAGAATATTTATGTAAAAAACATTTATTTTCCATACATGACTTGGTGAACTAAAACAATCTCACATTGCTAAGGTTTTAGTTTTAGGGTTATGATTTTTTTATTTCAATTTTCATATTTGATCATTTTTTTAGTTTTCTAATTTGTTACATCAATTTCAAACTTTAAAAAGGGTCTTTATGTTATGGAAGGTGCCTCAACATTTTCCTAGTGTTGAGTATATAAAGAATGTAATTTTCAAATTGTGAAACATAAAAACTCAATTTTTGGGTTGTAGACTTTGTTTTTGAACAAAAAAAGTTGGGTTGTTAAGCATCACTTCTAGAGATGCTTGTTGCATAGATCTTTTTAAGCTATACAATTAAAAGAAGAACCCAAATGACCTCCTAGATAAAAAAATAAATAGCCTCTGAAATTTGGGCCTCTTGAATTGAAAATAAAATTTCTAGGACATAGAAATGGGTCATAAGAAGGAGTTTCACTTGTTGACCAATATATAATGTATTTTATGAAACATTGTAAGGCATATTTGAATGAAGATGATGAATCCAAAATGAATCTTCCAATTTGGGGAGTGAATTATGACATGCTTATGACAAGTGGAAGAAATATGCTTTTTTTAGCTTGTGAACTCATCTTGGGATGTAGGTGTTAGTTTTATAACTAGGTATTTGGATGCCACCTTTTTGGGTGATTTTAGTCCATGATATTATAATTTTTCCATTTTATAGTTTTGTGTTACACCACATCTCTTATTTAGAAGAAACTACAGTGATTTGGAGAGGCGGGAAATGTTGAATCTCAGTTGTGCTTACTGTTTGTCCTTGATGACAAAATCTCTTTCAGTTTGTTCTCATTGATAATCTGTCTCAGGATGGTTCTCCTTACACATCACAGGTTTTGGATGTTTCTCTTTCAGGCTTATTCATATCGGAGTGAGAATGGAAGAGTCTCCCTGATTCACTTTGACCCGATCCACTTTGAAATGTCTAAGTTGCCTATCGGCAGGACATTTCAGAAGTCATGGCGATTGAATTTATCTAACAGGCTTCTTTCGGCAAGACTTCTCTTTTGTTTTGGCAACAGAAAAGTGTTCTCTATCGGCATATGTAATACCGTCGGCATGAGGTCTTATCAATTTCATTATGTCTCCCCGATCCGCTTCAGAATGGGAATATCGGCAAAGGAAATTGTCTTCGGTGTAATGTTTCATCGAGCGCTTTGTGTCTTGGCGACCGGCACAAGAAAGTTTATATCGGCATAAGTTATACCGATCAGAGGTTGAATGGGAACATATCAACAAGAGTTTAAGGTTTTGGTGAAGGGTCATAGCGAAAAGGTTATGTCTCCCCGACTAATGCATGTGGAAGTCTATTGGCAAGAGTGTTGTTTTCGGTATGTAGTCTTACCGAAGACATAGTGTCTCACCGACCGTGTACCAAAAGATCTTATCGGCATAGGTTGAGGCTTCGCTGAAATGTCACAGCGAACGTTCAATGTCACACCGACCACCATTGGACAACTTCCTTCGGCAGGACATTTTGGAAGTCTCGGCGAACAGGTGTGAATTTGGGGTGTTTCGGTATGACTGAAATGATCTATAAGATGTATCCCCGATGGTTTG
>VDFB02342906.1:0-22901 GCA_007258455.2 Sequoia sempervirens
GTGATGCTTTTGGCCTTTTGTTCTTATTGTTCATCGCAGATGGTCATAAAATGATAAGCTTGGATCAGTGATGAGCGATATGATGTAATATCGCATGATCACAGATGTTTTGAATGCTAAGTTCTAGATTAGAAATCCGCGATGTAAATTGTAAACTTTGAAGACCCTCTCATCACTAATTGCTCGCAAACTATATGAGGAGAATTAGTGATGAGTGATGGCCTTATGTTTTATCGCTCATCACTCATTCATTTCTGAACTTAAGTTCTGAATTAGCAACAAGTGGTGATATTCTCTAAAAAGGGTTTTCTTTGCTAATTTGATGTGATCCTATGAGCAATGTCTTTTGTGCCATTTATTTTATGCAGATGTACATGTCTAAATCTGGTGCCTCCACTACATCTCCTGTCACTGATAAGAGCCTAGGTGCAAATTTTGAATTAGCGATGTGTGATGGAGGAACAAACGTGATCAAGGTAAGGGCCACAGACCCAAGGGATAATATTTCATCACATAAAACACTTGCATCGCTGATGGAGCTAGGCAAGGATGAAGTAAATCAGTGACAAGCAATAACTACTACATGGAATGGGCAATGTGGTAGGATCCTGAGGATTTAGTGTAAAGAAAAAAGGAAAGCAGTGAAAGGACTGGAGAACTGTTGATAAAGTTTTAAATAGGATGATCCAATGGACTAAAAATCATCACATGAATAATTTAATCACTGATTGTACCCTAAAAGTTGAGGAAGATCAGTGATGAGTGATGAAACATATAAGGAAATTTTCTCTCAAGAAGACAGACTAGTCTCATGTACTTCGTTGATATAAATAAAAAGGCATAGATTAGGTTGGTGATACATGCTAATTGTCAAATCACATATGATTAATCAAGGTTAGAGAAGAACGTGGCAGCATTTGAGATAGCATCGTTGTTTTCTAGGAGCAAGTTGATAATGGTAAAAAAATGATACTCATGACCACCTTAGATGAAATTTTAATTGTTCTAAGATCAACAGTCCAGATTTAAAGCCAAACTGTTAAGTTACCAATTCGCTCGCTCTAGGAGTTCTGAATCATTAATTTTGCATGCTCAAATTTTCTATTTAATGTAGGTTGATCGTTGTTCATTCTCGCCATCTTTTCAGTCTGTAATGTATGTGAGGTAAAGTGTGAAGTGGAGTAAGAAGTTGTTGGTTTGTCTTGAGTTGAATTTTCTTGTCCTTAGTAGCTTGGTTTCAAACTGGGTTCTCCAATTTGGTTAGGGATTTCTCTGATAGGTTGGTCACAATTTTTTGGGTTGTAGGTGTATTTCCTTGTAGCTTTGTTCTAAATCGTTAAGTTTTTCCTATTTTGAAAATGGGGAAAAATGGTGCGACAATTCATCCTGTTAGAAGGTCTAGCCGTCTCAATGCGTTTGAGTGTCATGAAGATATAACTAAGCAAGAAGCCATGACTTCTCCTGAGATTTCAAAGGGTAAAAGGAGGGCTAGAGGTCATAAGAAGAAATCAATTGTGCAGAGTACTTACCATTTGAGAAATAGAACCCTTCTGGGAGAAGTGGTCGAGTTCAAAGACAAGGAACTGGCGCAACCAATGAAGAAGGTCAGGAAAAGGAGAAAAGTCATAGGGTCTGTCTAGGAAAACACAATTCTCCTATTGTGATTTCTAATATTCCTTCTAATGATGAGGCCGATACTGACTCAAACTATGGCCAGTACCTCCGTTCTCTAGTTCCGTATGGGAGCTTTGACGACGACATGGTGATGATCCCTCCAATTTCATCGAGGACAAGGAACAATCGAGCATTCTCTGATGTCGACGACTTTGAATAGGGTCACCGCCTTGTTTTAGTTTTTTTATGACACCATAGTATTTGCATAGGAGGTATTTGTTTTCATATGTCCATGGTTTGTCTTTTTTTTTTCCATATTGATGTGGAAGTTCTATGGATTATATGAATGGAATCTTTTTTTTTTCAACAACAAACACTGTGACAACAACCACTGGTATCCTGCACATGTTTTTTTCCTTTTGTCCTCCCTTGTTCTCAAATGATTGCGTATGAAACTTCCTAGGGAGTTCTTTGAGGAGTCAGTTAGAATTAGGGTTCTAAAATGAATTGAAATGAAAGTGAAATTGTAATTCTTCCGGGTGCTTGTTGCTCCCTTGTTTTATAAAGGGGATTTCATGACTGAAAAAAGAGAGTTCAGAATTTTGAGTCTAGGAGAAGTCACAGTGGATGGTATGCTCTGAATAGCAGAATAGAATGTAAATAGATACTTTAGTAGATATATTAGAAGAAAATCTAAGGTGAAGGTTATATTGTATACAGATCTTAAATATGGTTTTACAAAGCAATATCAGAAATGAAGAAGAATTTTAATTCTAAAATGTTGCTCTCCTATGTATTTTCTTCCAAGTTATGAGTGAAGTTGTTAATTATTATTTCATTTGTCTTCTATCATTTGCATGGAATGGATGAACTTGTTTTATGCTTTAGTTCAATGAGTTGATTAAATGCTAAAATGAGGTCATTAGTTTGTGAGAAAAGGATATAGGATTTAGTAAGGAAGTGATATTTTGAAACACAGTGAGTTAGATGCTATACAGTGGCATTCTAATAGTCCATTAATTTTTGAAGTTCAATCAAAATTGTATTACCGATTGATTACAAGTTATAAATCTTATTTTCCCTAAGATAAGGCACTGATTGTTTTATTAGTTTATCTTATGGTTAGTTGAGCAAGTATCGAATTTGGCTTAGAATTCAAGGTGAAGAATGATTCATAAAATACTCTAAACTACATCGCCCCAACTTTTAGTATATAAGTGCATTCCTTGAAATAAGTAACACTTTTATCTAAGGTTTGTCGAGCCTTTGATAAGGTGAGTTTCTTGTGATAATGCATATGTGTGAAGAAATACTCTTGACCTAATGTGAGATATTCTGAGTATGCATAGGATTACCCTCCTAGGTCTCACGGAGCTTGAAGAGAAGTGAAGTACTAATTACTTTACTTAGGTGTTGGCCAATCCTCAACCTTGTTGATAATTGAGTTGTGGAAAATTCACAGGCTAGGATTGAGATTAAGTTTGGTTCTTAAAAAATAACCAACACAATGTAGACCATGTGCAAAACCGTTTTGACTCCATCATTCATCTGCATTTCTTCTCTTTCTCTCAATTGTGTTCATTCTTGCCATTGTTTGACATTCCATTCTATCCATTGTTATCATCCCAATTTTTTTTTTAAATAAAAATTATATACCCCAAATTGTTGTAAGCATATGTGTTGAAAATCATGCTTCTCCGTGTTCTTTTTGGGCATAATATTCATTAGCAGTGCCAACGTTTGAGAGGCATTTAAAAAAATAATGATATGCAGTACATTAATTAGCGTTGAACTTCATTGCTGCCAACGATCTATGAGAAGAGGAGGTGATTAGTGAGAAGAGGAGAGAGTGTGTAGGAGGTGAAAGTGGATGCCACAAAGAGGATCATTAGCCTTCCACTCAAGGAAGTAACTAAAATCTAGTTTTTGCCTAAGCTAATGTCCAACGCTTGAAAGGTTTCAGTTATTTTTTTGTTTGAAACAAGATTCAATTATTCTTTTGTTTGGAATTTCTAAAAGGAGGTGTTTTGCTTAAGGTTTTTTCTTGAGTTTTTCTTTTTGAGAAATACAGGTTGGGAAATATTGAAGATATACATATTATTTTTTAAGGACACATTTATTCAACACAAAATGGATAAATTAAGTCTTTATGAAAAGTTTGATGGAAATTATTTTCACAGTTGGAAAATATAGATACAGTTAGTGTTAATTAAAAGAGATCTTTGGGAAATTGTTGATGGTACAGTGCCAAAGCCAACAGATGTAGATGAAATTCAAAAATGGAAGGTAAAAGATAAGAAAGCATTGACTATAATTGGTCTCAGTTTATCTAAACCTTGTTTGCATCATGTAGATTTTAAAAAACTTTCTAAGGATATATGGGAAACATTAAATACTTTGTTTGGATTAAAAGCTGATAATGCAAAAATAACTATAAAACAAAAGTTGTATGGTTTGAAAATGGAAGAAGGTGAAGATATAGTGTCTCATATCAGTAAATTTTGTTCATTGATAAATTAGTTGGCTAGTACAAATGAAGAAATAAAGGAAAATGATGCTAAAGCCATACTTTTAAACAGTATGCCAAATAGTATGTCTCACAAGGAATTCACTTTAAGCAAAATCAATCCAAGTCTAGAAAGTATTATATCCAAATTGCTTGATGAAAGAAACAAACATGTTTCAGAAGAAAAAGTTGCATTGACTGCACATAACAAGGCTAGTACTTTTTACAAAAAATTCAAACATATGGCGAAGTTCAAACATGCAAGTAGCACATGTTTCTATTGTAAAAAGACAGGGCACATAGTACTGAATTGCAAATAGAGAGCACGATATCTTCTTGATGGAAAGTTGCAGGATAATGCTTTGATAATTGAAGGACAGGACCACACTTTAAGTGATGAAGAAATTCCACATCAAAGTGATGAAGAATATGTGTACTAATTTCTAGTTTTCCTCTATGTCAGTACTAAGGGAGGGTGTTAGAATTTAGTGTACATGACATAGTTAATAGTTAAATAAATAAATTAACAAACTATTGTTAATTTAATAAATAATTTGGTTTTGGTAGTTATTTTCCCATAAACAGTTTCATATGGGATTATGGCTTTTTAAAGGCAATACTATGTAATAGTTTGGGTGCAATATGAATGACTGAATTTTAATTCGAGAGCAATCTCGTTTTTTCACTTTCATTTCAATAAGAAGGGTGTAGAAAATAGGTAAATCAAGGCATTAAAGAAGAAAGGAGGTGGGAGACAAAAAAGATCAACCAAATGATACAAATTTGATATGGTTGGAAATAAGAGAGATATAAGATGCATAAATCAAAGAATTACAAAGAATTAAATCATATGTAAAAAGGAATTGAAGAGGAGATGACAAACTAGGGTCTAGAGAGGAAAAATGAGCATGTGAGAAGAAAAAGAATAATCAAATAGATTACAACTTTAACAAATATAATATGGTCAAAAAGATGATTAAAATGGGAGGTAGACAAATTAAAAATTAAGGATTGGGTGAAATATAAAATGAATTAAAGAAGAGAGGGAAAACTAAGGAAAAAATTAAGGTTTTGAGAGTAAAGAGTAAGAGAAAGAAAAGATAGTAGGATAGGGGAGAAGTATTCAAATAGATTTCAAATTCAATAAAATAGATACAAATCTAAAGAGGAATGAAATGAGGATGAGAAAAATTAGAGTAAAAAGGATTTGGTCAACTCTAAAAATTAATTAAAGAGGAGACAAAAAATTAGGGGGAAAACTAAGATTTTGCAAAAGAAATCAGGCAAAAAAAGAAGGAATATAGAATGAGAAAAGAGAACAAGACTTCACCATAGCTATATCACACATCCAAAAGGCTACAAAATAACATCCAAAAGCTTCATTTAACAATACCCCAATAAGAGCCCAATACACCAATGCTCCAAAAACTCCTAAAATTGTTTCAAGATGGCTTTGGAAAAAAGAAAATGATGAAGTATTAGAAGCTCACATATTAAAATGAAAGAGAGAAGGGGTCTTTTATAGATTTTTGGAGGGAAGATAAAAACAAGCATGGAGAGCATTTAATTTTTGAACAAAGGAAAACATGGAAAATTACAATTGAAATGAGGGCAAGAGGGATATGAAGAAATGAGAAAGTAACAAGAGAATAATAAATAAATGGTGAGAGGAAATTAATGATCAAGACCATGGAGGGTCATAAGAAAGGATAGTAATAGCTTAGGAGAGGGGAAAAGGTGTTGAAACATGGATAAATCATAATAACAAACTTGTAGTGTATGCAATTTTTTATTACATCAATGTGCATTCATTTATTTTTTGACCATATTTGAGCTTTATCCACTTATCATTTAAATGTCATTCTAGAAACACTTTAGTTGGGCCTAATAAAAGTAACCTAGTCATATACAATCATTCTAGAGCAATTGCATGACTAAAGATTGTTGTCCTCAATCATTTCCATTACCATGAAGAAATTTTTCTAGGAGTTTGACCAAGGAGAACATGACTCAAGAAATTTGGTAGCCTCCTTGAGGTATTTTTCAAAACTACCAAACCTCAACAATTACTAAAATGTAGAGAGAGCTAGAAGTGTGCAACTTTTTGGATCAAACTTCCACATTACAACTCAAATTTGCACTTGTAGAAGTGACTTTGATGCATGGAATTGCCCCCCAAAAGAGTTGACAAATTATTTTGATTCCAAGACAAAGTAGATAGAGAATATTCCTTTTTAGTCTTGAGATAGGCCAATTCTATATTACTATTGTTCTTCCACATATGTTCTAAAGCTAAATAACTTACACCTACTTCGAATATATAATTTCTTAAGATTTAATTATTCAATATTCAAATATTTAACCCTCAATTATCTAAATTAATTATATGATTATTAATTGTATTAATTAATCAAACTAAATAACATTTTCACACTACTCAATATTGACATAAGAATAATTTAAAAAAATAATATTATATCAAAACCTTCAATTTTTCCATATATTTATTCATTGTAACATATAATTAACTATTAAAAAATTATAAACTCTGAAAAAAATCTCTTATATATTTTTTCTCGACATTATTTCTAGAAAGCAAATGGTAAAGACCTTATCAATACTTTTCCCCTCCATTATGAAGCAGTGGTCCAGTAGCGTGTCAATTTCAAAACTATAATGCAATCAAATTTCAAAATCATTACAACGATAAAGCTGGATTAGACAGTCATTTTGAAAACATGTCTGTAACTAGAGACTAACTGGATAGATAATCCTAACAAAACCATTAGCGTTGATGATGAAGTCACTGGATATATGTCTCACTAGTGAAAATATTCTCATATACAAAACCGGTTAGACCACCTCCAACCAGAGGCCCAACCCAATACACCCAATGGTCTCTCCAATCCCAACTAACCAATGCAGGCCCAAATGAACGAGCAGGATTCATTGACGCACCAGAGAAGGCTCCTCCTGCCATTATATTGGCCCCCACCACCAGTCCTATGCATAGAGGAGCTGTTACTCCCAATGATCCCTTCTTTGGATCCACTACCGTTGCATACACTGTGAAAAGCAATGAAAAGGTTAACACCATCTCCATCACCACTCCTTCACTGTATCCCATTCCACTTGCCAATGTATGAATTGGTGTTCCCTGCACATAAAATTCACATACCAGTCACCTTGACAACCTTTTAATTTATATTACTCCTTAATTTTTTCAATATAATGATGTTTTTGAATTTGATTGTATCATTTGAATCCAAAACTATCATTACACAATATTATTCTATAAAAATCTAACATCTTTTAACATAATTTTAATTATGAGATTGTTCTACACTAATAACCCTATGATCTCATGCACATAATCCAGAAGTACCTAAATATAAAATACCATGTTTAAACATAAAGGTGCTACTCACCCTGGATTAATAAAAGTAGTCATTTTAAGTAGTTAAAATTAAGATATGACATGTAGATTTATTACCATTCCTCCAGTAACGAAGTTGAGCAAGTAGCAGGCTAGAGCTGAGCCCAACAACTGGGCAATCCAGTATATAATAGACCTAAAAATAGTGATGTGCCCTCCAACTACTAAGCTCAATGTGACCGCCGGATTTAGATGCCCTCCTGAGATGTTAAATCCTGCTGAGATCATTCCATAGACTGCAAAGGCGTGGGTGAAAGCCACTATTGCTAGCGATATTGCTGCACTGCCATTCAACTTCTCTGCAATCACCACCTGAGTAATTAGGTGGTCAACGTTTTATATGTGAATGATATAGAAATAAATAAAAGAAACCCACAAATCTTTATCAATTCCCTTCGCCAATATACCTTCAAAATTTAAGCTAATTAATTTCTTTCAGGAATATATACATATATTTATGATTCTCCTATTTTACATTTAAGTGCATTATGGATAGAGTGCAGTGTAAATGGTTGTTAAGGGATTATCTTTAGGTTTATATGTTTTTTCAGGTTTGATTAAAATTGTTAAACAGAAAAGAATATTAAAAAATTGTAATTTAATTGATAAAGATGATATGTTTTTTTATTACATTATCTTTAATCAATTTAATTAAATTAATGTGAATGATATTGTATTCATTGATTGGACTATGTAATAATGTTCAAATTTTTTAAGGGATCAAATTTTTATGTACTTAACTTACAGTATGGTCCCATAGGAGGGTTTGAGCTTCTATTTTCATGGAGCAAGAGGTCTTGTGGGAAAAAAAAATTGTTCTACAAGATTAATTGGAATCTTTCCCAGAAAAATAGGAGCCCCTGCCTTTTACCTAAAGATTTCAGCTGGTGAAATTGGGGTGGAGCTAGAAATTGCTATTTATTTATTAATTTTTAGCAGTTCATTCCTTAAATTTTTTAGCTTAAAATTTTAAGCTGAATTGCACTATTAAAATGATGAGACAGCTACCTTTAAAATATTTCTAAAAAATCTGAACAGCACCCACTACAATTTTTTAGGAAGCCCCCCTCCATAGGACCTTAGCCTTATTTTGTCTAGCAACCACTGCTCAATTTATTTAGGAATTATTTGTGGAGCTGGTGGCCCCAGAATATTAGATTTTTCTGCTTATTTTTAAGCAGTAATCGTAGAATTGTTTTTATAGTATTAATAATATTTGTGTAATTAAAAAATAGAAAAAAAATGAAAGCAAATATTAAAAAAGAGGGAAAAAAAACTTGTGGAGCTACATGGATTTTTGACAATATGGAGTTGCTTCTTATTTCCACCCCCTCTTTTTTTCACAGCTTATTTTTAGTAGCTGCTCCATTAAAATAGGGAAAGATTCCAAATTATCATTTCCCCATAGTAAAATTTATGCATGGGAACACTTCAGTTGCTTAAACTTAAGTAGAAAACACATTTAAGCAGCCCGATGGGGACATGGGGTAAGACTAGAGGAAGTTAGAAGCAGTCTACCAAGGAAAACAAGGACCTTGAGGACTTCCTTAAACTTCATGAAAGCCTTAAAAAAAAGAAATGGAAGTTGTCAAGACACTAACAGTATGGTCCTATGGGGGGTCTAGGGCTTCTATTTTCATGGATCAAGCAGTCCCATGAAGCAAAAAAAAATATGCTACATGATTAATTGAAATCTTTTCCTGAAAAAATAGCAGCCCCTATCTTTTAAGACTACAAATTTGAGTGGGGAAATTGAGGTGGGGCTAGAAATTGCACCTACATCTTAGGAATTTTTTTGCCACTTGTCTATCACTTAAAATTTTAAATTCCTAAAAAAACTAAAAATGAGAGAATTTTTATTTATTTATTAATTTTTTAGGAAGCCCCTCTCCATGGGACCTTACCCTAAAAGACTATTAAGTTGTGGGCTTGTAGACATTATTTATGTTTTGTTTTTTTCTAATGTTTTCCTTGTTTTTCTGACATGGTGCCTTCCTAACAATTATGCTACTTTCTATGTAAAATTTCAGAACCCTTTAAAACCTACTTTATCTTTAATAAAAGAAATATTCAAACTCTTAACAGATTTGAACCCCCTTCAATATAAGATAAGTTCAACCCTTAAGCACTATATAAAAGAAAAGATAAAAGAAGCCCCCCTCCATGGGACCTTACCCTAAAAGACTATTAAGTTGTGGGCTTGTAGACCTTATTTATGTTTTGTTTTTTTCTAATGTTTTCCTTGTCTTTCTGACATGGTGCCTTCCTAACAATTATGCTACTTTCTATGTAAAATTTCAGAACCCTCTAAAACCTACTTTATCTTTAATAAAAGAAATATTCAAACTCTTAACAGATTCGAAACCCCTTAAATAGAAGATAAGTTCAACCCTTAAGCACTATATAAAAGAAAATATAAAAGTAGCCCCCTCCATGGGACCTTACTCTAAAAGACTATTAAGTTGTGGGCTTGTAGACCTTATTTATATTTTGTTTTTTCTAATGTTTTCCTTGTCTTTCTGACATGGTGCCTTCCTAACAATTATGCTACTTTCTATGTAAAATTTCAGAACCCTTTAAAACCTACTTTATCTTTAATAAAAGAAATATTCAAACTCTTAACAGATCCGAACCCCTTCAATATAAAATAAGTTCAACCCTTAAGCACTATATAAAAGAAAAGATAAAAGAAAATAGGAAATCAATAAAAAAAATGAAAATATGCCTCCAGCTTGTATGTCATGGCAAATTCAGCTCACATAAAAAAATAACTCATGGCAGAAGATAATATTAATCCATGGGAGAGCTGTGCAATTAAAAGTTACAGTAGTTACTACGATGATGAGTTTCTACCCTGGTGAGCTTGTGGTCCCCAGTTTGAAGCAACAACGTGGTTAAATTACTATGGTGATGTTTTCCAGTCCCTTCTGGAAGATGGTCCCCTGATTGAGGTTTTACCCTGGTAGGGTTTTCAGTATTTTTTATTTATTTTTAACAATCAATAATAAAAGATTACAACAGAGCAGAGCTACTTACATGCGGAAGTTATAAAATATTCTGTAACACCACTCACTATTAAGAAAACTCTGGTCCTTTCCTTCCATGGGACTGCTAATTAAATACAAACATCTAACATAAACCAGTTTTTAATGCGTTAAAAATTAAGAAATTCGTAATGATATAACCTACTCTGGTAGATTTTAACTAACCGACTGCCATGGCTGAGGCGACGCCGGCAAAGACGAAAAGGAAAGTGCAAACAAGTTCCGCAAGGGCTGCTTTCACGCATTCCGGCTGAGTAGTCTCCTGCAGGCGCCCTAATGCAATCTTCGCCATTATGTTCCTGCACAGCACACACAATACACCAAAGGTTTAGTCATATACCCAACGCGCAGAAGAGAAAGGAAGAGATATATGGTGGAAATGAATTCGGGCGTCAATAATTGTTGTTTTCTGCACGTATTCTTGGTGGAAGCCACTTTCAGGCCTGCAGTCCAAAATGGAGGTCAGCTTCTGAGTCCATTTCAAAATGTGTCCAATTAAATTGGAAAGAGGAGTAATCACTCATGTTAATGCGGAAGGCTTTTCCTGATAGTTGCGCCCTGCGTCAGATGTGAGGAAACCAGGGCCCACCATCCGCAGGCCTTCAGAAACTGTCGCAGCCCAAAATGGCTTCAACCAAGGGGAAATTGAGATTATTCAAGATAAACTATATTTCTTGGTATGAGTGGTCAATTTTGTGATGGGATTTAATAGATGGGTCAATATTTTTAATAATATTAGTGATGAAATTAGGGTTCATCTTGGGCAAGTCTTTACGATGTGTGGTTCAAAATGGTTTCAACCAAGAATATTAAGGGGAAATTGGGATTATTCCATAGAAATTGTATTTCCTCCAATGAGTGGTCAATTTTGTTGATGGGATTTAATAGGTGGGTCAATACTTTTAATAGTATTAGTGATGAAACCAGGGCCCACTATTTGCATGCCTTTAGGAATTGTCACGGCCCAAAATGGCTTCAACCAAGAATACTAAGGATTATTCTAGAGAAACTATATTTCCTCCTATGAGTGGTCGATTTTGTTGGTGGGATTTAATAGATGGGTCAATATTTTTAATAATATTAGTGATGAAATTAGGGTCCACCACCTGCATGCCTTCAGGAACTATTGCCGCCCAAAATGCCTTCAACCAATAACACTAAGGGGAAATTGGGATTATTCTACACAAACTATATTTCCTCCTATGAGTGGTCAATTTTGTTGATGGGATTTAATAGATGATTCAATATTTTTAATAATATTAGCGATTTTTAGTATATTTGTGAAGTTGAATGGTTAATAAGGAGTCCACTACAAGTTAAATTGTGACTTCCATATCATTGAATTGCTAAAAATTATTGGAGGCTATTTGTCTTCTCAACTATGTATATCAAAAAAATTATATGATGACATAGCGAAGAAAAATGTATAGTACAATATTTACTTTTTTGTTTTATGTTATTTTTGTGGGTGTTCTAATGTAGAGCTTTAGCATCTAATCTTGTTCTTAATGCATATCAATTAATATGGGGATATTCTTGAGAAACTATAATTCCTCCAATGAGTGGTTAATGTCATAACTTTGCTGATGAGATTTAATAAATGGTTCAATATTTGTGATATTATTAGTGATTTTTTGGTATATTTGTGAAGTTGAATGGTTTACAAGGAGTCCACCAAAAGTTAAATTAATATTTTCATATCAATGAATTGCACAAAATTATTGGAGGTTATTTGTCTTCCCAACTATATATATCAAAAGAATTAAATGATGATGTAGAGAGAAATGTGAAGTACACATCTTTATGGATGTTGTAAATGTATGACTTTAGCTTTTAATCTTATTCTTTATGAATATCAATTAATCTTAGACTTGAAGTCAAAGAGGTTGTACTTAACTATAGAACCACTTGGTTTTCATGATGGAGACCAAGGTTCAATTCTCCCTAATGACATCATAGTAACAAAATGACATGTTGTAGTGGTGCTTCCACTATAGTAGAAAATGTGTGTATTTAGTAGGCCCATATGTGACATAGGAGGACTTGATGGTGGAGTGATAAGGAAGAGGGCCCATTAGAGGTGTAGTGTGATACTAGTGAGAGTGTTCAATCTAGAGATACTTAAAGGAGGAATGGTCATTAAGGAATAAGCCTGTGGGTTGTTCATGGTATTGGGTTCAAGCTAGGTGTAATGGTCCAAGCTTTCATCCAATAAATTAATGGATAAATATTTTTTTTGCAATGTAAATGTGACAATAAACATGTCATGTTATACTCCTAAGTGCACAAGGTTCCATGACAAAAAATAATGGCATACTTGTTACACACAAATGCACCAAGCATGATGATGCAAGTGGAAGACTCACTTGAACTTGGTTCTATAAGTGCTCAAAGTTGCACAAGTTGGCATGACAATTTGATAATGAATACATGATCCCACCTCATTATTAGGAATATTAAATCATTAGGCATCTTTGTTATAGTTTGTTAGTTCAAATATTAGAATATCATGTGTGAAGAATTATTGTACGAAATTGTAATATTCAAGATGTTATAACAACTTATCTATAGAAAGAAATGGTTATAGAAGGTGTAGACACTAAAAAATGTCTTAAGCCTACAAACACCATTTTTCACATTAAAATTCTTCCTCCTCCTTACATAATTAAATAATTTTAATTATTTGATTATCCCTTAAGGTCATATTCTCCTATTAATTAAATAATTCTTAATTATTTAATTAATTCATTTTCTCCTTATTCCTCTTTGATTAATTAATTAAATTATATTTATCTAACTTTCACTAATTAATCTTTTTTCCCCTATAATTAAATAAATTCCTATTTATTTAATTATTCATTAGCTTTTTCTTCCATAATTAAATAAATTCTATTTATTTAATTATTTTCCACCTTTCCCTCCACTATTAAATATTTTTTTAATTATTTAATATTTTGTCCTTTTCCTCCACTTTTAATTAAATTGTTATTTTAATTAAAATTCAACCTTTTCCCTTTCTTCTATAATTAAATAATTATTTTTATTTAAGTATTCACTTTCCCCCCTAAATTAAATAATTTTATAATTATTTAATTTACTCCAACAACCTCTTTTTCTGTGCTATTCGTATCTCTTCATCTCGTTTAATTTTCACCCTTGATCATGTGACATTACCTTTTAATCTCTATCGTCCATCCTTAACTAAACCCTATTTTTCCCTAACTCTATTTCCCTTTGCTTCTAAGCAATTTCATCTATTGATCAACATCATTCTTCATCTTTAAATCTTAGCCCTTCATTTGAAATTGGTTTTGTATAAAGAAGAGGTCTTCCATCCCATTTTCAACATCTTCTATGTTAATGTTATGTTGTTGGAATCATGAGCAACCAAATCCAAATATTCAATAAGTCAACATAATACATTTAATCTTTTGAGGTTTCTATGTGTATTGGTTTGATTTAAGCTATTTTTATGCATATTTTTATTATATCCATTTTACATGCATACATTTTGGTGAACCTAACATGAACCCCCTAACTAATTTTTGGCTAAATATTTTAAGAAATTTTGAGGAATTTTGGAGTTGGAACCACTTCAATTGATCTATATTGCTTTTTTGTAGGTTTTGTTAGCCTTTTGTTGTAGGTTTTGTGTCATTTTTAGACAAAACTCTAGTTTTGAAGGATTTCACCATAACTTTCAAATGGCCACAAATTTTTATATGGGATTTTATCTAATGTTTATGGATGATCTAAATAGGCTATAGAAGAAAATTTTAGTTCATATCATTATTTTTGGGCAATTTATAATGATTTTATGGTTTTTCATAAATCTACATTTTTGGGAGAAAATCGACAAATTTTTCAAATTTTTTTACATTTTTGGAAAGCTCTTGTAATTTTAGTGGGTTTTATTCTTTATAAATTTATCTTTGAGCTGAGAATAGTGATGAGCATATTTTTCATAGACATCTATTTTGTTGCATGATAAATTATTTTATGATCTTTGTAGGATTTTTTATTAGATCTGAGTTCTTTTTTTGGGTTTAATATAACCCTCTAATATTAGCGATCAATTATCTTGCTAGGGTTTTTCTTTGTTCTTGATGTGTAGAAAAAAAAACTCTTCAAAAGACATATTGGATCAAGTGGACAAAAATTTGGAGCTAAAGAAAATATAGGTGCACACTTTGTTGAACACCTAGAATACTAAGAGGGGGGCTGAATCAATATTATATATAACCAATTAATCACAAACCATTTGATTAACAAAGTATATCTAATTGCAACAATGAATGAAAACATGAAAGAGGTCACACGATCACATAACACATGAACACCAAGATTTTTACATGAAACCCCAAAAAGGGAAAATCCATGGTGAGGATTAGCTCACAATATATTTTAACCGGTTATAAGATATTATAGGGGCTCACTGCCAAGACACATTATGCTTATAAGGCTCACAACTAGAAATAGATACAAAACAGGAATGGCTACACATCCAAAATGTGAACTGATATAAAGTGCACCTTCTTTGTGTTGAATTCAGTTCCTTTAAAGATCTAAATACAAAATATTGCTCTTCTTAGTAGTCGATCAACAATTCACAACAATTATGCACTTATTTAGATCACAAACATGCAAATTCACAAGTTCTCACTACATCACATCACATCATGCATCATATATTATGTCAATACATTTCACAACTCAAAAATGTTCTACATATATACCCTATTATATCTGCATACATCAATTAGGTCGGCCTAATTAGATGTAGGGCTCCCTATTTTAATTCAAAATCACCTTTTTAGATTCATACTTGATTTAGATACTTCTTTGTGCTCAAATAAACCATGAAATACCTAATTTAGGTTAGAATGGACCTAAAACAGATTCCCTTAACATCTGTAATACTTAATTTATCTCCATAACACATATCAAGTATTAGGTTGGCTAGGAATTAGACCTAATCACAAAATAAGCCAATTGATCAAAATGTACCAATGATCCATTTGCTCATATAAACATGTGCCAGTAGGAATATATTGAGTACCAACATCTATAAACCATCTTACAAAAATGTAGAGTCTGAATCCAAACACAGAAGGAATGTGGACAAGATTACACATACCCATTTATACTATATAAAGGAAAAAATTGTATGCCAAACTTCTGTTACTTGTAACTTTTAGCTTATTCATCCAAAATCATTAAAACCTTGATCATAGGTGCATATAATAGCCAAGAATAACATACTGTAACCTCATAAGTTGATCTTATTACACGAGCAATTCCAGACTAAATTACTAGATTAATATATCTTCATTTTGTTTATCAGATTAGACAAAACTATCAACAATTAATGTTGGCATCAATGACAACACACTAAAGGGTTCCTTCTTCATTATTTCAACAATATCCTCCTTTTTCATTGATGGAAACATGTGCCAAAAATGAATCTCCAAAACTCAAAACATACACCATCAAAAACTTTAAGCATCATCTCCCTCTTTATCTGATTTCAAAAATCATCTCCAGACTTCTCTTAAGAGCATTCCAACTTCTCCATCACTAAAACTTCTACTCAATTCTTCTCCCCCTTTGACATCAAGGAAAAAGGGTGTGCCAGTGACACACATGTAAGCTCTAAAACCTGGTGTATATGTATATGAAAGCAATTGAAATGTATTGACTCCCCCTTAGAGAGTTATCCAAAAAAATTGGATTCGAACAAATATACAATGGAAAATATGAAAGCAACTGAAAACAATGAAAGAATATACAAAAAAGTGTTCATCCAGAGGAGGCACCTTCTAATTCATCAAGAATTTATTGCTAGGAAGATTTTCCTTCATTCCAGATCCTTTTAGTAGCAACAAATGATTTGTACATTGATTCCAACTCAACTAAGCTCTCCTCTCCCTCTTCTAGAGTACTTGGATTAGGATTTATATTTTCAAGCCTTTTTGCACTAGCAAGGGAACAAGATACCTGTATATGCTTGGTCTTCACCAAGTACCCAATCTATCCAGATGTCCTTATTATGTCTTCTTTCTACCTTTGAAGAGTGAAAAATTTATTTTGCAAATCAGAAATGGCAGTCTAAGAGATGTGATCTCTATCTTGTGTAGGGTCAAAGGTACTAGAGGCATTATATATTTGTCTCTATTGAGTCCATTAAGTCTTTAATACCTTGAGTTGCATCCAACCACCTCATGCAATACAAGAATAAGGTCATGGCTTCATCTTCACATTCCTCCACTTCCTTTAGACATTCCTTTACCTTGCTAAGTGTAGATGTGCATCTTTCCTGTAACTCAAGAAGTCTCTTCTTAGTAAGTCTTGATTCCACTTCCTTTTTTGTCTGCTCCTTTAGGCCAAAGGCATACTCTTTGATAAAATCAACTAAAAACTTCAAATTTTCAACGATTGTCAATGAGTTGTCAACTGTGGCACTAGGGGTGGCATCTTGTAAAGACTTATTGCATCATTAATCAATTTTTTCCCCTTTTGATGAGTCTCAATGATTTATTTTCTTTTGGAGGCATGAAAAGCATCTCCAAGATCTAATATCTAAATAGGTGAGATCTTATTAAGATCTACACAACCTTGATGCATTGAGATCTTAATCAACTAAGGAGGAATGGCCAATTGGAACCTCATTGTCTTGTCAAAAGAACCTTAAGTGCATTACCGAAGGATTCTAGATAGATGGATTTATTAGCTCCATAGCATTTTGAGGTTCTTTGTCTTCTTTTCCAGAGGGTTTTTCATTATTATTATTATTATTATTTTTATTTTTATTTTTACTTGAGGGAATGTCGGGTGAGCCACGGCCCCCATATAACCCCGTAGGTAAAACTTTTGCCGTGGCCGTGGATCGGCGGGACCACCAGGTACCAGGCTTGGTCCGAACCCATGGTGGACCGCTTCTGAGGAACACCTTAACCAAGCGAGCTAGGGGTGAGGAGGGTTTTTCATTATTATCTTTATCTTCATCCTCCTTTTTCTCCTCATCATCTTCCTTATTGTTGTTCTTTTCTCCTTGATCTTCTTGTTCTTCTCCATTTTGATTTCCCCCACCTTTTCCAACATCCTCATTTTGTATGTCAAGGTGATCCTCAACATTATTATCAACATCATTTTTATCTTGATTCTATTCTTGCTTTGCATTTTGATCTTCATTATTAACATCGGTGGAATCTTAAGTATCTTCCGAAGGAGTAGATGTCTCTAGAGAAGCATTTCTAACATCAACTAGTGGTGGTGAGGATATGACACTCACTAAAATATCAAAAGATGGAGTCTCCTTTGTAGTATGATCATTCACTTCTGCATCTTCTTTGAAAACAGGAAAATTTGTTTTAGGAGGAATATTTTTCTCTGCATCAGTAACATTATCCTTATCAAGCTCCTTACCTTGAGCTATACGAGGTGATGAAGTAGTAATCATCCCATATTTCTCTATGATATCTCATAGTATTTACTGTTTCTTGTTTCAACTTATCTGCTCTATCTTTTTCTCTTCTCATAAGTATGGTCACCCTTTGTTTAACTCTAAACTCCTTGGTATATACTTTAATTAGTGTAGCTTTATCATTCTCAGATAGAGAGGATCCAAATTCCTTTAGAGAATTAGATTTCATCTTTTCATCAACTTCTATTGCTTCACGCCTTCTTCCACCAAGGCTTCCCATACAACACTAGGAACCTTCTTCCTAATGTTGTTCATGTCCGCATCTAGAATAATATGTATTGTATGATGGCTTCTATGATTGTTTTCTTGTCTTCCTCATCCACTTCATCATATAATTTAGTAGTACCTTCTAGAAGATCATCATGCTCTATCATATTACTAACCAAAACACCTAACTTTATTGGAGTTTGAGCTCTTACCAGAGGAGTTTTTGTTTTCTTCTTCTCCTTTTTCTTTGGAGAACCTTTCTTTGTTTTCTTCTCTTTCTTGTTCTTGGGTTTCTTGTGAACATGTATTGTGAAAGAATATTTTTCCAATTCTATCTCGTCTTCTTCCAAAGTATCCACAATATCAGTTTTAGGTTTCTTTGTTCTAGTGCTTACTTCTTGAGATGCACCTTCACTGCTTGTAGTGGCACTACTTTTTTCTTTTTTTTCTTTTTTTTTGGTGATCTATTGTTCTTCTTCCAATTTGAGTTTGATCGAGCTTCTTCTACAACAACACTTAAGTTCTTCCCTCTAAAATCTTTTTGTTTCTTCCTCCTTCTAGATGTAGTAGGGGGTGCTAGGTCCAGAGAGTGAAGTTGTCACTTCAGTTTTCAGAGCACTGGCCTCCACCTTCTTGCCTTTGATGGAAGCTATACCAGATGGTTTTGGAAATGTAGAGGCAGAGGTGGAAGTCATTCTTCCTGATCTTCGTGGTTTAGAGGACTCACCAACTACTTTGGCATCCCTTTCTATAGAATTTTCCCTTAACTTTTTTACTTCACCTTTTGAAAGTCCATGTAGTGAAAAGTATTGATTTTCTTGTTTTGTTACTCTTGTAGGTGCTGATGTTTCCAAGTGCACCTTAGATGATTTTTCTTTAAATTTACCATGTCTTGGTAGAGAGGGATCTGTAGGACTCTTCAAAAATAATTCCACATATACTTCACAATCTTTCTCTAAAACTTCATAACCGAGAGGCTCAATCCAAATTGTCCTGGGTTCAACAACATCTATTATGCATTCATCTATAGAAACAAGGAAAGTGATTTCATTTGCATACTTCTCCACCAGATTCTAGGGAATCCTTTCTCTATCATGCATATTATTTTGAAATACTACAAAGAATGCAGATAATACATTATCTTGAGCCTTATAATCACCAATGTTATGTATGTAGTAAAAAAATTGATGACCTAATGGTTTACTTCTATCCCAAACAATGTCTCTTCTTCTGGGTAGCTCCCTCAAAAAGTAGAACAATAGGCACACAATCAAGGTTTTGAATTTGAAAGCATACTTATTTTCTCTTGGTCTTTTTAGGGGTAAATGCACCAATTTGTGACACAATTTTGATGTCAAATTGGAAAAATTCGTAAAAAACCACTCAAATTGACCATTTAGTGCACACCAAATTCAAAATGTGATTTAAAAGCAAAAAATGTATTTTGATCTCCATTTTTTGTTGAACCCATGGTTTGGCTTGGAGTTTTCTTCTTTGCAAATCACGCTCGCCAAATCTCATTCATTTTTTGCACTCTTAGCTTGCAATTCTTCATGAGGATGCCGCCCATGTGTCAAAGAGGTCAAAGATTGTGAAGAAGTATGCATTTTATTGTTTTTATTTCAAATTTGATTTAGAATGTAGATTGAAATAGGTTTTTTTAATAAAACTTTGTTCTAATTCCCAGGGAATGAATCTCCACCTCTAGACACTGAGAATTCATAATCACCCCATCACAAAGAGCCTCCTATAAAACAACCCAAAACCTCTCCATCAATTCATAGGCATCCTCAAGGAACGCAAGAAAATATCCTAAATCAAATTCAAAACAATAAAAGAGACATTGAACAATTAATTGGAAGATTAACCGAGCATGTCGAAACCCACCCTTATAGGAGAGGGATTGTCGAATCATTGAATTCAATTGTATCTCATGTAGGGGAAATGAGTGAGACAATAAATTTTTGGTCAAATAAGAGTGAGATTAGACAATTTTTTGTAAGTTGGATTGCCATATGCATGCGTGATGAAATAAAATAACAAAGCGGATTTGTTGTTACTTGTTGAACCAGGAACCAACACGCACGTCTCATGCATGTAGGAGGTTCACCATTCATTGGTCCCACCATGTGGGTGATACCTAATAAAGTGGTTTACCGATTTTTGGCCAAACTAGACACTAAAATTATTATTTAACTTCGATCTTCACATTCGAGGCACCTATAGTAGCTAAAGCGTGAGGAATTTGAAGATGATGCAAACTAAGAGTCTCATCACACATTTTGTGTAGATTCTAAAAAAATTAAATTTTTTCTTTGGGTCAGTTACATTCTTTCCATCTCCCATGAAAATTGGTTTTTCAAAAACAACATTTTTTAAAAGTGGCGTGCACCATATAGCGCGCCAGCTTTTTTTCCATGAAGGGATAAAATTCTAATTCTTTCAAATTTATATTTTTTAACTCCAATATCTAGTGCTTCCACTTGGTTAGATAGTATTTTATTGAATATTTTTTCCTTAATCAAGTTTTCAAGTCAAACCAATTACAATTGAGACATAGGCAGACCGTATACAACATTACTTTTGTTGTATGTATTGAAATTAAATATTTTTGATGGATCAAGGACTTCAATATCTAGTTCACTCGTATTTTCAATTTTTTTTTATAATCCACTATTTTTCCACATGTGTAGAATAGAGACGCCGTTTCAATGAAAAACATAAAAACAAATACATAATAAAACCAAACACTTATATTAAAATTATGATACATTTCCGGATAAAAGCGTTCAAGGACTACACGATTCAGGTTGGGTTTTGTGAAAGATTCCTCCATTTCATCCTCAGCAGAGCTTGACGTAAAATTTTTAGGTTTTTTTGTGAAGGTCAAGAGAGTGGGAAAGGCCGGGTTCCTTCGGCTGGGGGTTCTAACAAACCGGGTCATTCAAACCCCTTCCCAAAGAGTTTTCATATTTTTTCGATTATAAATGCATTAAATGGGTTCACTTTCGAACCCTAGTTGGCTTGGAAACCCGCTTTTGTTACCGTTCGAGACAATGGGAAGTTCGATGAACCCCATAATGAAATTTTTTGGTATGGGGTATTTTTTACAAGTTTTCCTTCCTCATTCGAATTATAAACCACTTTTGTGGGTTTACCCATGAATTAATTAAAAATAATTTTTGGGAACGATGGTGAATGGTGTTTGACCAACCTCCATGCAATAACCATGAGGTACCACAAGACTTTTTGAGAAAACTCTATTGTGAATTTGTCCTCAATAAGATTCCAAATTATTTTGAGATCTTAGAATGTCAGGGTAGAGGTGGGGGCTCCACACATGATAGACCTACTACATGACGTAATCCATAGTTGGCACTAAGACCCTTGACCAAACCCATGGTGGAGCATGTCACCGTTCCTTCCATTGTTAAGGAAAGTGTAGAGGTCGACATGCATGAGTCTATTAGCTCGCTCACCTAGACCATTATACAGTGTGTGAGGCCTCTAGTAGAGCCTAATGTGAGGAGACATGTAGGCCCTGAGCTCCACCCCACCATTGTGGCACTTGTGGTGTTGTTTTCATGTATGATTATCAGAGTGCTCGGGATGCAGCTACACAGCCTACATCAACTGCAGATGTGATGGCTATGACAAATGAATTTCTAAATAATATATACAACATTGATACTTAGGTAAAATTCATCAAGTTCATTTAATTTTGTTTATTAAATTATATTTAGAAATTTAAGAATAACTAAATTTGTAGAATTTTGATATGATGAAATTTCAGGGTTGGAGTGTTCATGAGATGTGCTCCATTCCTATAAACCCTTTTTCATTCTCGACGTTGAGTCCACAAGTATGCATATATTTTTAAATATATTATTATTGCATTTGAACAGTTGAATGTTATATTTGAATGTTTGTCTCATAACATGCTTTAGATGTCAAGCAGTTTCTTGGTGGACCTTTGACCTCCACACCTCACAATTCATTTCCTCAAACAACTTACACTCAGGTAGCCTTTATTCATTAATGGTGTTGTAAGACAATGTTAGCTAGTTTTCATAATTTTGCGTATGCAAATCTAAAAAAATGATGAGAAACACAAACATTGCATGCATATTCCTTGATCGTGCCACTTTATCTTTTCCTAATTCACTTTTTTTTTCCTTTATTCCTTCCTAATCCCATTCCATTAACATTTAATAGCTCACGCTATTTTCCATGATCCCCTCCTAGCCCATCCCACTAATATCTTCTAGTTCATCCTATGTGTCATTATGCCCTTCTACTCCCATCTTATTGTACCCATTATTATTTCACCCTAGATGTTCCATGATCCCCTATGTTCCACCCTATGCTCCTTTATCCATTCTATGTTATACCATATTTATCCACGTTTCATTCTAGATAACTCTTCTCCATTATTACTACACACAGGTCAAGTTTGAATTTCATGTTCTATAGTCAAACCCTAGACACCTCCTATTTCACCCTATGTTGCATTATTCCCTACTAATCGCATCCCATTAACCTCTAATTTTCCACCCTATATTTTGTTATCCCATCCTAGCCCATCCCATCAATCTATACTAATCCATCCTA
>VDFB02342907.1:0-13580 GCA_007258455.2 Sequoia sempervirens
CTCTCCCACTTCCACCCTCTCTCGCCCTCTCTCCCATAAGCATTAATACATACATATAGGCATACATGCATGTATGCATACATACAAACATATAAAAAAACATTCAAAAAAGTGGCATTTAACTAAAGGAAGAAATAATACAAGCGTGTTATGTGTTCCTAGATATGTTCCACGGAGAAGCAAAAAATCAAAACTAATAAATAACGCAAGCGCATTATAATGCGCTCGTGTTATAACACACTCGCTTTATAGTTTGCTTTGGGAATCCCTGAGCCTTAGCTTTGGTATTTACCTTGTAATACCAATCGAAAGGCTTGGAGGGAATTCCCAATGACCAGAGACGTGTTTTTTGCAAATTCTACATTTTTTCACATAATCGGGTTTGTGCTCACCGTTAGGATTACATTCGGTTGAATATCGACAAAATTGAACACATGGGTAATGTTAAGTTCTCTCTTAGCTTTCCAACGATATAAGTTTTTTCACTTTTTGACAATGTTAGGCCTTTGATCCATAATTTTTTTTGTTTGTATGTCTATTTTTTGTCAAAAAGTTTTTTTTTTTTTCGTTATAAATTGACCGTTTATCAAAATTTCAAATAAATTACATTTTTAGAAACTACACTCCATTCTACAAACTTTAACAAATAAAAATTTAAAAAAATCTCTTATTTTCCAAAATTTGTAGGGGGAGCACAGCCAAAAATTTGCTTTTTTGGTAGTGCCCACTTAGAAAATTAGTAAAAAATCAAATATTCATTAAAAAAATTATCAGAAAAATTGTGCATCAACTAGATGCTGTTAGCTAACTTATGACTGTAGTGATTTTAAAAATACTAAACAAAAGTTCACCATGCTAAGGTCGTACAAGAGTTGCTATGTTATGTTTTTCTAAAAAAACAACACCAATTTGTGTACATCCCTCTTTTGAACCCCTTAATCTCAACCATTTTCAAAATAAATTAGTAGTTTAGAAAGTAGACTCGGAGTACTTCGATCCTTGTTTTTGTTCCATCCAAAATTTTGAGTGTAACTATCCTTAATTTCACGTCCAAGGTCAACATTTCTTAATTTCAGAAAAAAAAAAAGTGGCCACTTAAGCCCCCTTTTTGTGAACCATCTTGGTGCACTTACCCACATAACTTGTTATTATCTAAGGATTTGACTATTAACAAGACAAGCCAAAAATTCTTCTTTCCATCTTAAAGCATGCCCCATTAATGTCTTAAGCATCCCTTATTCAAATATAAGACTTGAACGGAAATGTAAGTGGATTGAGAAGGCCCCATAAGTGAAAGAGGTGCTAGTTGCATCACATGAGCTAATCACTATAACAAGGCCTAGTGTGAGACTAGGCCACACAATGTAACCCAATTAATAGTAGGATAAATCTTAAAATAAATTTATCAGATATTCCTAATCACTAATCTATACTTTGATTTTCTATTACAATACATTAGTGATCTACAAAGTCAAAATTGTCATAGTATCTAAGATATATGTATATCCTTTAGTTAAATTTTTAATGTAAATTTGATTTATTATTAGTTTGATTTGATTTATCCTAGTCAAAATTTTATTTATTGTTCATATCTAAGGTATATGAAAATAGAAGGAAAAATATATTATATCTTGATCATTAAAGAACAACTATTTATTGATGATATTTATTTATTAAATGTATATATGCCAAAATTTAAGAAAATATATATTAATGTGTGTAAATAAAATTTTTAAAAGTAAAATATAAATGTATAATATTTACTATAATTTTTTAAAATAAAAATAAAACAAAAAATAGACCCAAATAATAAATGACATTTTTTTCAAAAATAAAAAAGAAAATATTATTAAAAAAAATAAAAAAATATGTAAAAATAAAATAAAAATAACTCTATATTTATGCCAAAGGCATTCTCTATCTAAACTGAATCAGCTGGCTTCATGGATCCAATAGTAAAAACTATATTAGCTTGATACAAGATGATAGGAACAATTATCCTTGTTTGTTCTTCCCTCTCATTACTTGGTTATCTTTAAATGTTGCTACTTACGATGATAAGGAAAACATTATCACTAAAATCTAATAAAACTAGGTAGTTGGGCAGTAAACATGAGTTTAAATTACATTTGACAATCCACTCAAAATATATTTGATTTAAAAGAATGTACATCATCGAAGTAGACAATTGTCTCATGTCAAACATTCCTCACTTAGCATCTGACAAAAAATATTATCACACAATTAATATATTTGTATTTAAAAGGCTACAAATATCTTGTGTCTAGCTCAAGAGTTGAATAACTTTGAAACCCCAATAATTTTACATCTACTTTTAGTCTATATTGTGAATACATGGAAGCAACATTTGTAATATTTTTTCCTACAAATACTACCCATTTATTCTCATGGGCATGGTAGATAGCATGTCATAATTTGTGCAAAATCTTGAGGTAAGTTATTGGCCATGGTTTCAATGATTTTTTTGTTTTATTTTTGGAGTTTGTACGTGGTTAGATCATTTTTTTCATATTTTTATTTGTTAAATGAAAGCATTGTTTATGTGGTTTCATGTATGGTTATTTTCTTACTCAATACTTATTACTGAAGTTACTTCCACTTTATTCACATGAATTTATTAAAAGCTTATATGGAATGACATCCATTAGTTAGCATGATAAATATTTTAATACTTAATTGGGTGCACTTGAACATACTTGGTATGCCAATGAGTTTGTAGAGATCAATGATACGAGTGAAAAATATTTTACCTCCCAACAAATAACACTTTTTATGATAAGTCAAAATAAATTACTTTTATTAAAATAATAAAATTATTTTTTACTTTTTAGTACAATGTTTAGTGTGAAATTATTATTAATTGTCTAATTGCTAAATCATTTAACATTTAAATAAAATAAAAAAAATCATTCAATATAACAAATATTAATAACAAATCGAAAAATATTTAATCAACATTTATTTTATAATATTTGAAAATTACTTATTTTATAATTATTTAAATAAAATAAGACAATAATTATCATATTTGTGAATATTAGAGTTATGGTGTATTATTTATATATTGTGAGGTCTCACTATAATAGTGAGTGCAATAATCATCATTGGTATAATTTTGATATTATGTATTATATATTTATTGCTTGATTTTATTAATTTTTTATATATAATTAATATTATAACTACAATAAGAAAATTTTGATAGTAGTTTTAAAAAAATGTATTTAACCAAATAGCTATTTTATAATATTTGAAAACTACATATTCTATGTCTCCCTCTCTCCCCCCCCCTCTCTCTCTCTCCATTTCTTCATCTCTGCTACTCTATTTCTCTCTATCTTCCTCTCACTCATATCTACCTCTTTCTATCTATATCTTTCTCTACCTCTACCTTCCTATCTCTCTCCCTATCTCTCTATATTTTTCCCTATCCCCCCTATCTCTTTATATTACCCTCTATTTATATCTCCCCCCCTCTCCCTCTCCCACTTCCTCAACCACCCCCCCTTCTCTCTCTCACTTTCTCTCCCTCCCTTGCTCCTTCCCTAGCCCCCTATCTCTACCTTTCTCTCCCTTTCTCTTCCCATATATATATCCAATATATCTCTACATCTCCCTCTCTTTCTATCTCTCTCCCTTTCTCTATATCTCCATACCTCTCTTTCTTTATCACTCTATATCTCCATATATATCTCTCCTTATCACTCTATCCCACCATCTCTCTATATATATCTCCCCCTCTCCCTCTCCCTCTATATATCTCGATCTCTCCCTCTATCTTCTTATTTATCTCTATGTTTATCTCTCCCTCTACTTCTCTCTATCTCTCTATCTATTTGTCTCCCTCTTCCTCTCACTCTATCTTCATCTCTGCCTCTCTCTTCCTCTCCCCTCTATCTCTAGACATGTGTCCCTTTCTATCCACCCATCTCTCTCCCTCTCCCTCTCTCCCTCACCTTCTTCCTAGACCTCTATATCTATATATCTTTTCCTCTCTATATGTATCTCTCCATATTTCTTCTTACATCTCTCCATCTATTTACCCCTATATCTCTCCCTCTCTCTACCCCTCTTTATATATCACTTCCCATCTCTATCTTTATCATTATATCTCTCCCTCTCTCCCTCTCTATATATTTATCTCTTCCATCTATATCTATCCATCTCTCCTTTCTTATCTCTCCCTCTCCTTCTCTCCATATTCCTTTCCATCTCCATCTCCTTCTCCATCTCTATCTTCCTCTCTATCTCTATCTCATTAATCCCCTGTCCTCTCTCTCACTCTTCCCCTCTCTCTCCCTCCCTCTTTCTATCCCTAAATCTCTTCTCTCCATTTCTCCTTATTGAAAACATAACATAAGCTTGTTGGTAATGGAGCCTAATTATCTTCCTAATTTAGAAATTCTATTTTAGTCATGTTTGGATCCTTATAACTGGATCCATAGTTGATTTGAAGCTATCACTTCTCCATTGGGACCTTTGTTGCACAAATATCATTTGTTAAATAGGCTACCAATTGACCTCATGTACTACACAAAATGTATGAAATATATATATATATATATCCTAATTGACCTTCTACACATCTTCAGCCTACCCATTGCACACCAAGGTGCGATTGCTAGTTTAGTTTCTCTACACCATCAAATTCATAAATGTTCTCTGTACATAATTAACATTTAATACAAGGGCGTCGTTCTGCTTGAGAGTTCGAAATAAGGAATGTGACAGTAAACACCATTGCAACTCAATCCCATTATTTCAATGCTTCATAAAATTAAGCTGAGTAAGATCTTCGATGACGCATACCATTTGAAGTTGTATTATTATCTGTATGGAAGTGAGGGGATGGAACCAATCCAATTGCAGGCAATGGGCTAGCTGGAGGTGGGGACTGAACATTCTCCACCCTTGTGCTAACTAGTCTGCTCACATAAAACTTTCGTCCGACGTGGGCGGACCCGATTACACAATATAACGCTGATGAGACGACGAACAAACCCCAAAAGCTCTGTGGACTCAACTTTCCACCGTCATTTACCTTGTCTTCTTCAGATATACCACCGTTGTCATCATTGCATGAACCAGAAGAATAAGGCTTAAACCACGTGCTGCGAAGATTTTCATGCTCTGTTTTGTTCTGAATAATCTTCAGCACTGCAGATGTCATTTCCCGAACCACTGGAGACCCTTTGGCAAATAACTACAGCATAAACTACAGAGAGTTATAGAGTGCATTTCAATCCACAGAAAAAAAGAATGCACAAACTCTTGGAGTAACTACTTACAAATCCAAATCCTCCTCTGTAGAATGGCCGACTCACAATCTCAAATTCACCACAATGCTGTGACATGATCATGTGAATGTATGGAGTCTGATCAACTACAGAACCAATTGTCCCATTCCTGAGTGAATTAACATAGTCTTCTGGATGTATAAGTGGTACCAATCTTCTCTCGTCAATTTTAAGCTCATTGATTAGATACTCTCTAACAAAGGAACCGTTCAGATGTCCTATGGAGGCGGCGTTTGCTCTGAGTGACTCTATGTCTCTTATTGTTGGGGACAGTTGCTGAACAGTGAGAATGGATGAGAGGCTAGCTGTGTAGCTTGAATTTAAGACCAACACTACAAACAGCCAGATTATTAAGATAACTTTGCCAAGAGATGTCATAACCTTCTCTCCTGCACAAATGCGGGGATCAGTTGCCATCTTCGGATATTAGAAAAGTATAAGCAGGAGAGAAAATATTCATAAAATGGAAAAAATCAATGAGCAGGTCACTTACTATGAACAAATACAATTGTTGAGAATGAAAACCTGCAATCCAAACCCAAAATATTATTGCGTAAAATGGTCGCTTCTACTTCCTAAAAATAGTTAAACAATTATCTACTAATCCAACCAAGAACCAAATATGTACATGCCACAATATGCAACACTAATGCCAAATAAAAGTGCTCGTGGCCTTTAGCATGTCTTCTTATGGAGGAGCATCTTTGGTTGAGCAATATTTTCATCACTACGTAATTAAATGCTCATCAAAGGCTGGCAGCGCTATTCTCCCTGATTCATCCCATCACATCACCTCACATCACATTGTATACTTCCTTTGTTTTCCAGATATTGTAGTTTCGTGTCTTTGCGATATATGTTTTCATTGCAAATGCAAACTTGATTCGTTCTTTTGGATCATGACTTTCTAACTGTTCAAATTTGTGTAGAATTATTTCTTGTGTTGTCCTCTTCTGCCCATCTATTTCATGGAATTGACCTAAATCTTTCTAGAAGTTCTCCTTTCAGATATTGTGTTGCTGAAAGATGTATGACTTCGCTTTCGACGACTTAATACTCTTCAAAATCTTCAGTCTTGTTCACCCTCGCTAAGACTTCTAAGTGACCTGGCTTTTGCTTCATTTCTTCGCTCATTTTCCAAACCAGATTCTTCTCTCAAGTATGCGAAGCACTACAATTTTCTTCTTAAGCGTCCTTTAGTTATCTGATGCAGAGTTTACTGGAACACCTGCAGAATGACATCTGGCCGTATAGTTTACTGCCCTCATTTATAGTTAGCAGCTCCTGTCCTTTGTGGATATTGGAGTGTCGTGGAGGAAGCAGTAATTAAATAGACAAAATTAGTATCTTGGTGTGCATTGCATTGACAGATGCACCTTCATTTTGAGTTCTGTTTTAGTTAGAGAGTAGACAATTAGAGTCAAGGACCCTTTTGGAAATGACATACTGTTGTAATGGAACGAATGTACCTCTCATCAGAAAAAAATGATGTTTATAGAGAGTGTGGATTAGGATTCTCAGGCGTAATTGCTTTTGTGCTCATGAATGACTGAAAAAAAAGCTGTTTGAAAACTGGAAATTTAATGTACATTCAGGATCACTGTATCCTCTGTTTTTGCATCTGCTATCATATCATTCTATGATTGCTTTCTTTCAGCTATGTCAGAAACTTTCCAATACCGAAGTGAATTGAGAAAATACTTCAATTTTTCAAAGGTTTCAATGCATGACTTCTGTCATCTTTATGCACCATACAGGTGTTTGTTTACTCTCATAAATTGTCCCTTTATCAAACTGCCACAGCTTTCCCAATAGAAGATGAGAACCATCCATAAACACTTCATCAAATAGCACCTAACCTTCATTTAGACCAATATTAAAAGCAATTATCTCCTAGTGTGCTAAAATCCATCTTTGACAAGGAAAATCCATATGAATCTGAGTTTGAAATGCAAAAAGGATGTAATTTTTGTACTATTCATCTACTTAGCCGATATATGGTAAAACCTCCATTTAGGATCACCTCATCCTTATACTTGCATTTTGACCGAAATCACTCTTTCCTCTCCAATCAACTTTGAGGGCCTCGTTTATCAAAACTGAAGTTCTTATGCTTATTAAGCTCTCTCCTATTTCAGCTTTTACTTCTTCCACTTTAAGTTCTTGATTTTTGTTCCTCTTTCCCTTGCTCTTCCTCTTCCACCTTGCTGATTATCCCACAAAAGTGCAGCATGGGCTTTCGATACTAGTGATTGTTGACTGAATACTCAATCTAGGTATGAATCGGTCCCAACTCTCCACTAATTAACCTCTATCTTGCTTTTTTTTAAAATTATTGCTTATATCAGGTATCTACCCCAACATCATGATCTATTACTTCCTATTCTCTGGTTTGGACTCTACAAGATTTTACAATAGATTCAAAAGCTTCCCTTCTTTTCACTAAATTTAAAAATTATTCAACTTCTTTCCATATTTTCTCCTACCTTTCCTTTCAAATCATCAAATCTATGTAAGCCATTTTATTTTGTTTGCCTCTGTTACGAAGTTGGTGCAGAAATGTATTTCTAATCTCATGTTTCTCTTACTCTGTTTTACTCTGTCTCCCTTCCGCACAACGTTAGGGTTGATTTTCAGCATGCCCTTGCATATGCACTTTTAACCTTGTTACATATGAACTGTAAAAAACCTCGGGATCTCTCAACCTACAACAGAAAATTTGCAGTCGCCCAAACAATTTATCAGCAATCTAATAAAAGAATAGAATACATTAAATTCTTGTCCCTTGGAAATTCACAACAAAGAAATCTATTTCAACTCATAATAAATACAGTTCACATATCTGATATCAGCAGCGTTCGAGAGAACGGGACATCATCTTTTTTCCCTTTTCTAACATCTTATATCAATCAACTGCCCACAACTCAATCCAGCAATTTCATTGACAGTCCACACTACATAAAATAACAAACATCGAAGTTGAAGAACATGACATGTGGGAGCCCAATATGTCCCCACTCTTCAATGATTATCTGATACCTCCAAATCCAAGAAACATGCACGTATACATCTTTTAAACTTTAGAATTAAATTTAGGACCTTCCTGCTATTTTGAACGGGAAAGCTCGTGCTGCCAAGTTTTACTGGAGATGGTGTACCAATCAGCATTAGTTATGGGTTTGGATTCTCAACCATGAATATCTTCAGGGTGTTGCTTCTTTTGAGGTTCCTCACTATCTTTTGGAAGGGAAAGGTTCTATGATTTGGCATAGTTTGAAAGTGGAGGCACAGTTGATTAAGTGTGCACTTTTTTGGATCTGTCATTCGGGGTCACAGGCTCTTTTTAGGTCAGATTCTTGGGATGGTCACCCTCTTATTATCTCTTCTTTTCCTCACCTCCGATCCTTTTCTGATGTTTTTATTGTGGGTGGTTGGGATACTGTGGAGCATTATAAGGTGGTGCAACATGATGGTTTGGTTGCAAATTTTCGCTGGAAGCATCCTTCTGAGTGGCCACTTGGAGGGTTTAAGGGGGATAGGCGGGAGCTTTCCCAGCTTCTGGCTTCCCGTGCTTGTAATTCTTTGAAAGGCCTGATGTCTTGGCTTGGGATGGTTAAGATTTGTCTGGAAAGTACTCTATGGCGGTTGGTTATAAGCAGTTACGTAGGCAGTTGTTTGGGGACATTGAGGTTACATGGTGGAAGCAAGTTTGGCACAAGTTTTCATGGCCCAAGTGCAACTTCTTTATGTGGTTAGTGGCTCAAAATCGGTGTCTCACTTGGGATAATTTATGTAAGCGTGGTTTCCAAGGCCCCTCTATGTGTGTTTTGTGTCATGGCTGTGAAGAGAGTGTCTCCCATCTCTTCTTCCAATGTTCCTATGTTAGGGAGATTTGACATTTCTGGTGGGGGTGTGGAATATGGCCTGCTGGCATGCTTCCTCATTGGTGGAGTTTTGGGAACGGTGGGGCAGGGCCCCTGTTTCTACCTCCTTTCTTCAGGCTGCTTGGGCTCTTGGGCCTTTTTTTATTATCTGGAACCTATGGTTGGAGAGGAATTGGCGGATTTTTCAGGATTTTTTGTTGATGGCCTCTCACCTATGGTGGAAAATTCTACACTCTTTAGGGGAAACTATTGCGGCTAAGTGTGTTATGACTATGCTGGTGGACCCTCGTGATGTTGGTTGTTGTAATCGTCTTCATCTTCCTCCTTTGCAACAACAGCTCATGTGTAACAGATGTAGGCATCCTACCCCGAAGGTGAATAGGGAGGGAAGATGGACCCCTCCTCCTCTTGGAGTCCTAAAAATCAACTCGGATGGCTCTTTTCGTGGAAATCTTGGTCATGCTGGCATTGGGGGTGTGGGCCGGGATAGCTCTGGAGATGTTCAGTTTATCTTCTCTATGTATAAGGGTCTTCATATGAATAATCTTATGGAGGCTTAGGCTATTTTATTGGCTATGGAGTGGGGCAGTCAATTGGGATGGCGAAAAATTATCTGTGAGTCTGACTCCTAGGTTGTGGTGAACTTACTGAAAAGGTGGTATTTGGATGATGTGAGCTGGCAGCTGGCTTTGATTGTCAAACAAATTCTCACTCTTTGTGATTCTCTGGACTATATTACTTTCACTCATATTCCTCGAGAATGGAATGGTGTTGCTGATTGCTTGGCTAAATGGGCTTCTGATCATATTCATGATTGGAATTTGGTGGATCGGGGTCAACTACCCCCAAATTTGTCTCATCAATTGGATCACTTGGTTGAACTTGGTAGGGCCATTTAATGCCCTTGCGCTGTAACGTTTCCTTGTTTTAATAAATTTTTACCCCCTTGATGTTAAATTTAGGACCTTCCATTTGTTGCTGAAATGTTCTGCTCTTATAATCAATCCATCTTTAATTCGATTTGACTTGTTTTCTAACAAACCCGTGAATAGAAGTATACAGATGCCAAATATAAGTATGCGAATAGAAAAATCTGTATAGATACAGAACAAACCGTATTGTGACGATGAATCCTAAGAGGCTAACTTATGGCCACAACTGCAGTGTTTCTGAATTTATGTTGTAAGCCAAAATATCTATGCAAACCAACTTAAAATTGAAATAATTTTTGGATAGACATAGATGAACTCAGGAGAAATATCTGTTTGAACAAAAGACTAACCAAAGACGAAGGAAAACACATAAGATGCCAGCAGAAAGAATTCCTTGAGGCAATTTGATGGCAAGAACTAATGTTCTTGACGCCGTCGTTATTTTGCAGTGAGATTCTTTTTATTACAGAAACCATTATGAATTCCCTAAACTTGACAGTTCATGCAATTGTACCTACTATTTTTGTATGTTATTTTCCTTGGATTTTATTCTGCGAACATTGCAATAGAGAAAACAAAAGCTTAAATTATTAGAGAAGCACTTACCAGAGGGAAATTTCCATTTGCTTCCTAGGCTGTCCTGTGAAAGCGTCGTTCTCATCTCGTTCCAATAGCCAAACAAGAAATGCAGTAAGAACAACAAATCCTGCTGCAGTCGTCCACATGGGTATTGTAAAAGGATGTAGAAAGGCCCAGCCAGAAGAATGCTTTTCCTTAGTACGCACCATGATAACCAGCCCTGTGTCAGTATATGGCTGTGTAAAATCTACCTTCTCAGAGCGGTTTGCAAGTATTGTGATATCAGCTACAATTGCATCAAATGTCTGCTCACCAACAATGCTCTTTGAATAAGTATTCAGAGATTAGACAGCATTCCAACTAAACTCCTAATCTCACAGGGAACTTATTGTTCTGAGTGTGATCTGAAAAATATATAATTTTTTTTTTTACTAAAGTACAATAAGTAAAAGTCCAAATACGGACCTTTTTACTACTCATTTAGTATTAAAGGTTCAGTAAGGGGATGCACTATTAATACAAAATAAATTATACATCATCTAACTAGTTACGGTCATTCAATAAAGATAATATAACTATTTATCATTTTTTTATTATATGTAAGATGTAAAATTAATATTAACTATTTTACTATTGAGTAATGTGATGTTTAGGTAGAGTCGGTCATTACTATGGATTTTGAACATTGCAAATAAAAAAACATATGTATATTTGTGTGAAAAAAATCCAAACTAACAAAATTTGTACTTATTGTTTATGATGCCATCTAATGGAATGGGCTTCTACTCATGAATTCCCACATAGAAAGTCTCATTGTATTCATTTAAAAATGATGGTGTGATTGAGGATTATGGGGGCTGTTAGAAGGGTAAGGCTGAAAACGTTTTTTATTAGCCTATGGATTTTCATGTGCATGTGGTAGAATTGCAATGCCTAAATCTAGACCTACTTATTCTAGTTTCTTCCTAATTTTTGTAAACATTAACTATTTTAAATGATTATAAAATCTTAAAACTTTATGTATCATTGAATTGAGAATTAAATTGTAGCGTTAATTTGATTGAGAAACATAGGGGATGCTTTTCTTCTAATAATAGTGGTTAGAAAGCATTCTAGTTTTAGAGAAAAGAACCAAATAGTAATTGTAGTTTGGGTAGTTTGGTTACTTGATGGTTTGATGTCTTTATTTGGCTATGGATATGAACTTTTTGAATTAGTAGTGAAGAGAGTTAGAGATGTACATAGATAGTTATTTCAGAATAAATATTTCTATTAAATCTTATTCTATTCTAATATATTTTTCTTGAGATTTTCTTTCCAATAAAATGGTGAAGAAAGGTAAATCTACATTATCCAAAAGAGAACATGAAGAAGATGAAGAGGATGAATGATTCGTGTTGCATTTTGCTAGTCTGAAGAAGAAAGTATTGATGAATATAATAGAAGAGACGGACAAGGGAAAAAAAAAGGTAATTAGAACTAAACAAAAGAAGAGGGTTTATATTCCAAAAGAGAACATGAAGAAGATGAAGAGGATGAATGATTCGTGTTGCATTTTGCTAGTCTGAAGAAGAAAGTATTGATGAATATAATAGAAGAGACGGACAAGGGAAAAAAAAAGGTAATTAGAACTAAACAAAAGAAGAGGTTATGACCTTCAAAAGGTAATTGAAAATAGAAAACAAAATTGTATGAAAAATTAGAGAAATGTTCAAAATTATGAAATGAAGATAAATGATACATCACTGAATTAAAAATTAATCTACTGATTGAAAATTTGAAGAGATAATGTTTAGGGAAACAAGTGTCAACTAGAGGAAAGTTGTTTTAAGTGCTGATCTGAGGTCTTTATTTGACTTAAGAACCTTTTAAATTAGCAGAGACGGAGCTAGAGATGTAGGGTTATTCTAGAATCAATAAATACTTTGCTTTGTTTTGTTGCTGATGTCCTGTTTTGGCCGTGTCCCATCTCTATTAAATCTCTCCCTATTCTGATGCGTTTGCTTTATAGAAGATTTGTCTACAACAGAACTTAGGCTGCCCCCTCCATAGGACCAAGTCACCTGGTTATATACTTGAAAACATATTAAACCTATATCTGCAAACTAAGATAGAAGAGTGTTTGTTTGTGTTGAAAGTATAGCCCAAGAACTGTTATTACTCACAGCCTAATTTATCTTTCAGGACAGCATGTTCCATTTTTGATAGGAATCTATATGCGGGCAGATTTGACTATAAAAGTTTATTCAATACCTACTCCATCTTTTAAATGTAACACATCTGGACCTTCTGATAATAGTTTGGAGAAATGAAATGATATATCCCTCCTAATAATAAAATTAAATATTAAGTTAAATGAAGACAGATGGAAATGGTAGGATACCTTATTCGCTACTTGGTCAACAAGCTTGTTATATTCTGGACATTCAGTGCTATCCTCAGACTTTTGAAATTCATAGTGAAAAGCATAAGGAAGCATCTTCACAGCTCTCTCAAATACATCTATGCAGAACCCCTCAGGCTCAAATTTATTTTTGTTGTTTGTGATGTTCACAAACCCAGGAAACACAACATGTGGGGGAACTCCAACTATAAACTTTCTGTAGCCAGAAGGTGGTATTGGAGATCCATTTGGCCACTCTATATTTTCTTTCAATTTGAATTCTTTGTTTGGCCACGATCCTACAACTCTGATTTTCCTGTTGACTACGTTAACAATGTCAAATGATTCAACTTCAAGAAGCCCATTTTTGCTGAATGTTATCTTACCACTAATCCCTTCGAAATTGCTCTGAGCTACTTTCTGAAGCAGGGCACTCCCTTCCTGAAAAACATGCACATCTGTCGAAAATTTCTCTGAAGACTTA